>QTSX02006491.1:0-291504 GCA_014839935.2 Entomophthora muscae
AAAACTACTGTACATCCACTAGGTATATCTTTGTCGATGTTGTGGGCGCGGAAGTACGTTTTCCAGGTCTCCTGAGATGTGGCCTGGTTGAGTACGTGAGCAAAGGTGGGCGGTTTTTGGTCAGTCATTTTATCTTTCATGGGTGTGATCAAAAAATGTAGCTGCTACCAGTGATAAGAAGCGCCTTTGGGGGAAGCTTCAAATATGAAATTAGGAGAGAAGAAAAGTATCTTTTATTGGATAATATTTTAGACTTATATAGATTGTGCTGTGGCGGAGATTTAGTCGGATCAAACCTAGGGGTTGGTCATGTGTGGGATGGGTTTGAGCCACTGGATACTTAGATTGTCATGTGATATTGCTTGGTTACCATTCTCAGTATGTCAAATGATATATTGGAAGGGCACCAAATTGGGCGATGGCTGGATGTTAAGTAGGTTGGCAGTAGCCAGAATGCTTGTACATCCAGACCCTCAACACTACCACAGAGATTTGGGACACACCTGTAGTAAAAATATGCATGAATATCTTAATATCTGCTACTGGTGACCCAACATGCTGGACAACATCAAAGAATTGCTCAAAAAATGCTAAGTATGTGAAAACTATGCTCACTCCAAGGCACCTCCCAAATCTGTAATTTCAGTTTCAATTACACAACCATTCAAAGTGTGGGCACTGGATATTGTGGGACCCATGGCAGGAGATAACAAAAGCAAAAAACACATCATCACAGCTATCAAATATGCAACAAGGTAGCCTGTAGCACAAGCTATAAAAGAACACAAAGGAAACAATGTAAGACAATTTATTTATAAGGAAATCATAGTTAAGTTTTGGAAGCCTAAACTCCTAATCACGGATGGAAAAACCAAACTCAAAGCTATTGGCACCAATATATACCTCGCTAAAAATGGAATAAATCACACCATTGCCAGCCCATATCACCCACAAGCAAACAGAAGAGTTGAAAGTCTAAATGGTTTCCTTATGGACGCCCTCAGTAAAATATCTGCCAATAACTCACGACTTTGGGCTGACATGCTCCCAACAGCGCTAATGGTATGTTGGACTTGAATCAACCACAATACAGACAAAAGCCTGTATGAACTTGTATACAGGCGCAAACCTGCCATTTTCAGTACTAAGTTAGGGCATCAATTACCTCTACCTAAGAAAGTACCAGTTGACAATATCCCTGAAGTATAACATGCCAGAAAAGACCAAGATGCCAAAGAAAAGGAAAGAGTTGAGACAGAAACAATCCCCATCCAACAGGAACAGTTTCAAGTTGGGAATGAAATTTGGGTTGTCGACCACAATTTGCACAGATTGGAACCAGGGTTAAGAGGACCAGGAATTGCCATGGAGTTCAAACCTAACATTACCTACTTCATCAAAGGAATTGGCACCCGTACTGAGTTAAAACACATGCATCATGACTGACTTCACCTATGCAAGGAAAGGACCTCACAACTCAACTCACAACTACCTGTCTTCAACACAAAGCTAGATCATTCTCAATTCCAAATCCCTGACACTCTCAAGAAGATTCCTAAGGTTCACCTTCCAGCACCCCAGCAGGAGATGTTGCAACATCTATGATTACTCCCTCTCAGATAAGCAATTCTCTGAGTGATTCCCCAACTAATTGTTAATTGATGGTACTCTTATCAAAACGCACATCTTATGTGGGATCAAACCTTTTAGGTCCTAAATGGAATATTACCTGGACAAGCCCCATGACTACCATGACATACAAGGACAGCATGTGGCTTCCCATAATACTACATAATGCTCTAAAATTATATCAATAAAGTATCATTCTCTTCTCAATTTCCCCCTTTATTTTGTTTTATATACACCTCAGAAGTATATACTCAACATTAGACAACTGCCATATTTAATTATCCTCTTTAGCAGCTGCCCTATTCATTCTTTAAGAAGTTCCATTTCAGAGTCATGACTCATTCAATTGCCAATGTCTTGCTTGTTTGAAAATAATCTCATACTTGACTGATTATGATGGGCCTATCTATGTGTTCTCATGACAAAGCCAAGGGGTTCAACTAGTTGGATCTTATCCTTGGTATTACAATAGACTATTTGCTGAGTTAGAGACCTTATAGATCTCAAGACATGCCTATTTAATAATGAACTGGTTTTCTTTCTTGGAAATACCTTATGTGGGAATGCAAACAATCCAATAGCCTTAATCTGTCACTTGGCTTCATTAGAAAAATGATCACCCAATGTAGGTTGGGATAAACTGATTGGCTTGTTTGGCCACTCCTTATCTACCTTAGGTGATTGACAGTAACGGGGGTTTATCACTGGCTTAGAGGGATATATTACATTGGTTGACTTTTGGCAAGTCCTTTTTTGTAGATTTAAACAGGTTTAGAATTGAAAGCTTGAATTTAAAAGCATCAGAGGTGGGTTCTATACTTGGCAATGGTGCTTGATTTATTGCTAAGAAAGGAATGTTTACTATTTCTACAGGATAAGTTCATCTATAACGATTGCCCTTTACAAGCCCCTTCCGAACAGCTATCAGGTACTGGATAGCAAAAACAACTGAGTCCTGTACTTCCTGTGTCAATTCAGTGGCCTGGAACAGAGGAATTGTCTTGCTGGGCCACTCTGCATTAGCCATTCGGGCTGGACACAGGCTTCGCCCAAATAGAGCAACCATGGCGATGGACCAGAACCCAAGCAGCTTGCTGAGTGCCTGGTCATTGAGTAATTCTTTAAATAGCTCCTCAGCAGCTTCAATTGCATGGTGTGCCTGGTGTTTAGGCCCTTTGTGCTCTCCCAGCTGGTCCATTGCAGATAGGCCAGTCAAATATAGGTTTAGAGGAAGGAGTCGATCAGGGTTCTCATTATCTTCTGTAGCATCTCGCACCAGGAGATTGCCATAAAACTTGAACCGCAAGAAACGGGTACGAGCCCCACACTTTGTGATATCCTCCACAAACTCATACCAGTGGTTGTCTTGCCAAGCACGGAAAACAAATGCAACCAATTCAGATACCATGTCAATATTTCCTTTGGGCCCAGACCAACTGTTAAAGGCTTGCACCAGTTTGTTGCTTTTCAAAGTCTCAAGCTCATCTGGTGAGACAGTCAAATGTGTGGATGCACTTTCAATTAAAAGGGAACATACACTTTTGTATTGAATCTTCTCGGTAAAAAGCAAACTAGCTGCTTCTGTGAAATTGGAGCATCTCTCCTCAGTGGCCATGACAACATCCAGTTTGCCTTTAGTAGCAGCAGAAATTTTATGGCTGCTGGTTAGTCTATTTCTACATGCATAGTGTACCTGATGGGGAGGACACGGAAGCTAACATTGGGGAGTGTTTTTAACCGCTTCACTCGATTCAGGGCTCTAACCATGGTTTGGTTCAAGGTGGGTTTGGTAGAAGCTATTTTTGTGCTCTTCTTGAATATTTAGTGGATGAAAACATTGCACTTTACCGGCAGAGCCTTTATTGCTGTTTGTTTTGGGCTCTGGGGTTTTTCATTGACTACAGAAGCAGAGCGTTTGATACCAGAGGCAGGAGGGAGGATATCGTCTCCAAGCTTGAAGTCATCAAATTCATCTGACACCATGAAATCATTCAAGCTGATGCTAATAGCTTTAGCCATCTTTTGCTTAAAATTTCGAAGCCTTTGAACTTCATTTAAGAGACAGGCGTACTCCTCTGTAATATCGTCAATAGCAGTAACAAGCCCATCAGCTAAGTCTCTTACAGTTTCTGACTGCTGTCGTATGGTTCGAAGCTTATTTTCCATTCTATCCAAAGGAACCTATAACTGTGATTACCAATGAGCACACTATCGCGAGTTAGTCTAGTTGAAACTTGTAGTAAAGTCATTTTTAATACCTTTTAAGAGGCTGATTTTAGAAAAGAACAATAAACGAATTAAGATATTATACAAAGCCCAAGCCAAGCAAGTGGCTGTATAACAACGTGAAGTCTAAAGTTATCAACAGTGAAATACTAGCATATGATCCAAGACTAAAGTTTATCTTAGGGCAATTTAGCTATTTTTGTAGCGCCTGGTAAGAAAAGCACAGAATGCTGAAATTTAAAGAGAAGGAAAAGATGAATATGAAAAGCCAGTTAAAACTACCAACGACTTACCTGAACAGTTACCCCTGCAACAGGCAAGAGCAGAAGTAATAAATGGGCCACAATTGCATAGCTTGGCTTTAATTATTCATTTGGCATTAATAGGCCTATGCAGAATAAAAATAATTGCCAGCA
The DNA here is from genome assembly GCA_014839935.2 of Entomophthora muscae. NCBI lineage: Eukaryota > Fungi > Entomophthoromycota > Entomophthoromycetes > Entomophthorales > Entomophthoraceae > Entomophthora > Entomophthora muscae. Next base: position 4,272 of record QTSX02006491.1, read on the forward strand.
TGAGTTTAGAATAAACCTCCAATTATAAATCCCACTGGTTTATTCAATAGCCATTCCGCTCCTGCGTACTAGAGCCACCATGAGATCCGCCACGCCTTTCCAAAGCCAGCCTCCGATTAGGGTTTATTAAATTGAATCGCACCCAGGCTGGGATTTGATTGGATAAGCCCCCGATCCAACTTTAGCCCTTGCATGCCATACACTCAATAGTCCAACAGTAGTCTCTGATTTAAACCGCACAATGCTCCACTCAAGTTTACACTATGCCATTACAGCCATTTAAAAATCATTTAAACTAGTGATTATATTGAGAAAATCAATCAACAACAAAATAATACTTCTAGGTCTATTCCACTCAATCTAGCCAGTTAGAATCTCAACCTACCAAATTCAACAAAAGCTTAACTATCTCTAATTGCAAACACAACCCTTAGACGAACCTATTCCCATCTAGGGCTGCGTCGTCCCACCCACGGACAAAACCCGGATTCTGTCCGAAATTTCTGAAAATATGGAAGGTAATATATATTCCATTTGGAGCTGATTTTAAATCCGATCTTCCAGAATGCCGGAAAAAAGAAGATCTTTGTCCGGGGGTGGGACGACGCAGCCCTATTCCCATCCCACAATACATTCCAGATTCCCTGGGAGGAACATTGATTGATCTAGCTAAGTGACATGATAGGGTGCTGAAACTTTAATTGCTCCTCCATTTCGAGCCAACCCAGTATATCATACCTGTTTAATGAAGAGGTTCCATTTTCGGAATAATCTATTATCAGACCTGAATTCATCATTATTTATGCAGTTAATTAAAGTCAAAGCGTAGATTGCAAATAAACATGCCCTCTTGAAAATTACTATGCCACCTATACTGAGAGCATGACTTTACACTTCTCGTAAGTGGAACAGATGGGGGTTGATGAATTAGGTTTCAATATGTTAAGATAAACATAGTGCTTGAAACACATTTTCTCAGCAAGATTCATTCTAACCCGCCTACTTCACTCACTGTAAGTGAGCTCATCTCCTGAAAAGTCATTCCTTCTATATTTGAATCATTTCGAATAATGTTTCTATTTGAATTAGGTGACTTGTACTGGGAGTAGGACTGCGTCAGATTTTGGACGGGTGGCTCCTTTTCTAAAAAGGAGCACCCGTCCAAAATCCGAAATGATTCCAAGTGAATCTTCTTTGAGAAAATTCACTCAGAATCGTTTCCTTCCACATCCAGTGGATGTAGGGAAGTGCAGAACCCTGGTTTAAAACTAGGTTAAAGCAAGTCCTTTTTAGGATTTAATTTTAAGAATTCATTTTAAAATGAAATTTAATTAAAATATGATAATCAATGAAAGTTTAAAAATATAATAAATATACATTGATTTATTAATTTCTAACTAAATTTATTTGAAATTAGAATTGCATATTCCAAATATAAATAAAAAATAAATCTAAATAATTGGAGTATTACAATTAAGTTTAGTAAAGCTAGAAAAAAGTTGAAGTTTTTATTTTTATAAATTCTTTTAAAAGATAGAGCTGATCTGTAGCTTTAAAATAAGCTATTGGACATTAAGATTGGTTTTTTATTTGCTGAGATACTTTGATTTTAGTTTTAATGTTTATTAAAAGTTAGTATATATTGAAAAATTGCTCACCTTTGATTTGTGCCAAGCCCAAATGGCTGGCACACACTCATGGCATCTGGTGGAAAATCCACCGGATGCCATCTGAGTGGCTCTGGAATCTGTTTTTGTCTTTTCAGAATCCCCCAATGTAGGGGAATCCGAAAAAAGAAAACAGGGAAGAGTGGACAGGACAATTATGGCGAATGCTGTAATCGTCCCATTTATCATCTGATGCAGCCCTAACTGGGAGTGGGCTCTACTGATCAGGATGGATCTTTTCACCAAGCTATACATGTCAAAGCTGCAGGGACAATCCCCAAAACATATTTGAGCAATAAGTTTTCTGCTGTCAAGGTTAAATCTCATCATGCTAGAACTCAAACTCTTTATAACTAAACATACATTACTGCTTCAGAAGCATACATCAAACATTTACCAAGAAAGAATCAATATTAATCTTCATCTGGATTAGTGACATTAATTGTTCTTGAGGACATATTATCTCTTAATTGTATTGCTTTCTTAATAGAGTATGGTTTTGAGCCTAAGCATGAATTAGTACTATTGATAATGACAGTGCTGTACTGTAAATTCAGAACCTGAATGTAAAAATGCGGGATTGTCAAATCCTTGGTCCAAATTTTGAATCACTTTTGCGGGCAACTCAGCTGAGTGAAAAATAAAATATTTAATAAAATCAACCATTTATTTTGATTGTTTTTGGTTTATTTAAATTGGCAAATTTTGAATCTCTTGAGCAGACAACTCAACTAATAAAAGACAAAACTCAGCAAACAAATGTGGGATACATGAATCAGAAATGCAGGATTCTAATGTACAATTTGAGATTTCCTGTATTTCAATCAAATCATGGACATCATGTACAAATTAACAAATCTGAAATTGCGGGATTGTCAAATCCAAGAACCAAATTTCAAATCATAATTGTGAGGAATTTGAAATAAATATAACTTATTGGTATCTCAAAAAGGATGCTAAAGGATATAGAGTGGATTTGTGCTAATTCTTTTAAAATCATAGGCATTCTCAAAAATCACCCTATTTCATTTTAGAACGACTAAAATTTAGTTGCTTGATTACAGTAGATTTCAGAAAATGCTAATAATAAAGTAGAATTATATGTTACAATCTATCTTATCACGTTGTCTTTCCTTTGGTGTGTTGATAATGTGCTTGCAATTAATTGGACAGCTTGATTTCCTATCGCCAAGGCAACTGGAGGTGAAGCTGTCCAATTAATTGCAAGCACATTATCAATACACCAAAGGAAAGACAACATGATAAGATAGATTGTAATATATAATTCTACTTTATCATTAGTGTTTTTTAAAATCTACTGTAATCAAGTATCCTTAGTAGCAATACATGAATACATAGTTAGTAAACTAATGGTTTATCTTTCCCCCCTCTCCTTCTTCCTTGAAAATAAGTTTTGTTGGCCCCTGGCTACGTTGGGGGCCAAAAACTTTTAAAAAATTTCTGCATCATCAGGAGGGTAGCTCATATATCATTATATGGTTTTGTGGTTGCTATATTAGTGATTTAGAGTGCAGAATATTACATCATTTCCAGTTTAGATAATTTTTCATTTCACTTAATTTCATGTCTAAACATGGATGTTTAGATTGGATTTTTCATTTGATTTTATCTAGAGTGGAGCTTCTTGATTTGGGTTGATTTGTCCTAGTTACTTACTGTACATTCAATTTGGATTCCAGTTCCCGCAATTATTATTTGAGTTTACTAGTGGCATTCAAAAGTGATTTGAAATTTGGTTCTTGGATTTGATAATCCCACAATTCCAAAAAACATGGTAAACTTAATGGAAATGGTTGATGGATTTGAACGCTTCAAATCTGATTCCAGTTAATTCATTTTGTCCATTGGAAATATGCAGTTTGACTTGAACTTTGCAAAGTGTCTATGAGTTCCTGCATTTTTAAAAATTCAAATAAATACTCAAAAAATCAATTTAATTAAAAAAGGCTATTCCGCAAAAGTGATTTGAAATTTGGACCAAGGATTTGACAATCCCACATTTTTACGTTCAGGTTCTGAATTTACAGTAACTGTACTGTATTAGCAAAGTTATAAGGGAAAAATGTTTAGAAACTAGATAATAGTCTTTATTGGGATATATGGCATATATAGTTTGGGGCAATCATTTTTAGGAGGAACAAGATTGGGACAATCAATCAATTGAATTGGGCAGAGGGTGGCTTAATACTGGTATTGAGTCAAGCACTAAATTAAGCTACTCACTGGGTTGGGATCATCACTGAGTTCTTGTTGCTTTTTTTGGGAATTTATCTTGAATTCCTCATTTGGCTTCAAGTAGTGGGAAAGTCAGTTTGTGTGTCATGGGGTCTCTTGTGCAGAACTTTGCCGGGGGCTGACCCTGTTGTTTTGACACCCCCCCAGCTGAAGGTTGGCTTCCTCCACTGGAGGGTCTGCAAGAAGGTCATCAGGGGCACAGGCTCCATATTTCACCATTTGTTGCTCAGTTTCTAGGATTCTGGGCTTTGCACTGCTTTTGATGGGCCTTTCATGGACAAAGCCTGGTGTGATGTAGGAACTTGTCTTGTTTTCTTTTGCCCAAGCCTTGTACCATATAAGTATTGTTGTCATTTACCTTTAGAGCAATGACAGGCCTACTTTCTTGGATTAAACTTGCTCTTGCCTGTGTTAATTACCCAAACCTTGTCTCCTACTTCATGTCTATCTTTAAGAGGAATAAAAATATCTTGTAAGTGTCTCTCTTCCCTGATTGGTCAGCATTGGCAAGGTGTACTTGGGGGTTGGTTCTGGGAGGAACTTGATTTGGCATTACTATCTTGGTCCCTGTTAGGGCTTGAACTATATTTGGTTGTGTGCCATAAAATAGCTCAAAAGGGCTCTCCCCAATGGATCTGTTCACTTGGGTGAAGCACACAAGAAGAGAAGTTGATAATTGCTTGGTCCACTCTTCAGGGGTTCCATAAGTGAGTTTGGCAAGGGTTTTTACTAGGCTTCCATTCAGCCGCTCTACCCTGTCATTGGCCTGAGAATGGTAGGGTGTTGTTACTGTGTGTTTTACTCCTTGCTTTGCAGATATACATTGGTGTCATTGAATATTATCTCTTAGCCTCTGTCTGTAATTAGTAGTTCTGGATTTTCAAAATTGCTGATGATTTCTCTGCCTATGAATATTCAAACATTGTTGCCAGTGTGGGATTTGACAGTCTGTGTTGCTGGCAATCTGGTGGAAAATTAGATAGCAGTGATTATGTATTTTTTGTTGTTACTCTTTCCAGGCATGGGCCTACAGTGTCCAGTGCTTATACCTTGAAGGTTAATTGTGTCTGAATTGGCAGTAATGACTTGGGAGGAGTGTTGCTCTTGGAAAATTTCTCAAAAAACTTGCATTGATCAATTACTTTGTGAATATCTTTAAAAGGGGTAGGCCACCATACTTTATGCTTCAGAAACTTGTACAGATTTCTGCTTTTGGTGTGTCCATGGACCCTGTGATAACACAGAATAGTGTACTTTCTTTGATGGCTAGGTACATATGGGATGGTTGTCCCATCTGGAATTTATTTTTGTGCAGTGTGCCATAAAGGTCTGCAAACAGGTGTTTGTTTTTAATTATGGTGTTGCAGGTGACGTCCATGGTGCCTGGGGGACCCCTTTTTCCTTAGTGAATACACAGGAAGGTGTCAATTGGAGTTGTCATGTACTTGGGAGCGGCCAAGGGACACAACAGGAAATCCTAACAGTAGGATTGGGGTTTTACTAAGCCAGTGGTTAGTCTTCAGGGATGAATAAGGAATTTAACTTAATGCCATTGGAATAATAATTATCAGAAATTTCCTCTAGACTAGACTAGGGAGATGGCGCTAAAGCATGAAAATAAACACAAGGAAAGAGTGTAATAAGAACTTAATTTTATTGGGTGAATATAAGTGATTCTTATATGGCTATTGTCTACCACAAAACGGTAGAAAGACATATATAATTGGCCACTATCATAAGTGGGTTGATAATCACTCATGTCATCAATCAGAATGTAAATGAGTCCTTCACTCAATTTGGAGCAAAACCCATTTAAAGGAGAGAAAGGGAACCAAAGGATTTTGCACTCAAAATGCAATCCCTTCAAAGGCAAAATTGATAATGCCTGAATATTGGGATTCAAAACCTTGCCCCCCTCTAGATTGATCTTTGGGGGGTGTAAGTGCGGAAAAACTTGGTGTGGACTTGGGAAAAGGGGCTTTCAGTGGACAAAAGTTTGACAGTGTACTTGGCATCCCAAGTAAAGGTTACTTCAAGAGGGATAATCCACAGGGAGTCCAACTTGTGAGCTCTTCCTCCTATTCTATGCTGATAGTACAGGACCAGGTCTCCAACTTGGAACTCTGGGAGGGGAGCACAGCCAACATTGATAGGTGTCAACTCCAGGGCCTTGGTTTTATAGGCAGACACATACATAGAAGCTTGGATGTCAATTATACAATTGACTAGGACTTTGGTATGCTCTTTGGGGTTAGAGGCAGCATCAGAGGTAGAAAGTTGCATCCTCAAGAGAAAGAGAGTAGTAGCCTCTCTTCTGTATAACATTGCAAAGAGTGTCAGGAAGCCAGGCATAGGTAAAGGCATTGGTTGGCTTGGGTTGGAATACGGCTGGGCCAGAGGATAATGCCCACCATAGGATGGATGCTAACTTGATAATATAGGAAACAGATTGCTCAAGCAAAGACCAGGACCCTGAATTGGGCACCATAGTGTCTACCATTCACGTCAAAGCAATGTAGAATACTCCAAACAGTTGGGTGGATGTAGTCTCGGCTGCAGTGGGGGTCTCCATTGGGCAGTCAGGTCGCAGGGTTAAGGGCAGAGTCATGGGGACACAAAGTAGGCAGGAAGATAATTGTACTTGTCTTTGAACAATAAGGGCGGCACCTCAATCCTCTTTCCTTCACGTCCTATGTATTCAGTTTCTCTAGTCCTTGCCAAGGGATCAGCAATGAGGATGGTCTCCAAGTTGTACTCCGCGTAGGCAGGGTTGGGCGGGTATTTGGTAAAATGCACAGGTCCAAAGGGGGCTCCTGGGGGACGGTATAGTGCCTGGGGAGGGTCGGCAGGTTGGTCTCCAGAGGGGGCGGTTGACTGATGGTCTACTTGGCCGGAGTTAAGATGGAAGATCACTAAGACTAGATAAGGTAAGATTTGTTTGAACCAAAGGTTCATAAAACTTTATTATCAAAAATGACAATATGGTCCTCACCATACCGCTGGGGCTTTTATACCATGGGATTTTGCTTCTTTGATTTTCACAGGGTTCAGGTTTGAAGACAAGGCACTGGCGGGGCATGGATCTTGGCTTAGAGTCTTGAGGGCAGAAGATCCAGGCTGTGCCTGCTCTGGTGAATAGAAGTGGCAATGCTTTGTTTTGCTGCCACTGTTCACTATGTCACACGAGTAGTTCAATTGTACTACCCATTCTGGATGGAAGGCTGGCAGTTGCTGGTGGTCATTGGCAGAGTTAATAATAGGTTTTGTTTTAACCTCCTTAAGGCAAGCTATAACCTCTGCATAGGTCTGGATCTTTGGTGGTGCAAGGTTGGCAGCAATATGGTGACCATTTGGGGAATTGTCCTTGGGAGACTGGCAGGTCTTGGAGTAAATTGTCAACTCGGGTTTGTAATTTAACAAGTGGGCGGTCTCCCGTTCACTTTGTGTGACTCGAGTAGTCTTTGGAGGGTTGGGGTTTGATTCCAGGGTCTCCAATGTTGATTTTGAACCTCCAGTATTGACGCTTGGCAGGTTTCTGTTCACCCTGTTTGGGGTTATCTATCTCTGGTGGTCCAGGGCTTGACCCAACTAGCAGTTGGGCAGTTCCCTGCCCCCTCTGATCAACATAAGGCTTTCCCTGAGACCTGGATTTCAATTACCAGGTTTTTAATACAAGTATTGAAATGTCATTCATGAAAAAGAGAGAGAAACTGGTATCCCTGTGTTTGCTAAGCAATAGGCAAAAAGAGCAGCTGGCAAATAAAAATCCCAATTAGCAGCATCAGAGTAAGTCAATTTCCTCATGATAGACACCAATGTAGAGATAGCCTATTCCACAGCTCCATTAGTAGAAGAATTATAGGGAGCAGAGAAGGATTGTTTTTTACTAGCAGTTCTACTACAGAGGTTACCAAAAAGGTGTTGAAGTTGGATCTATTGTCAGAAAGTAGCACTTGAGGGCATCCATGGCAATAGAAGACATCTTGCAAAAGAAAAGCAGCAGTTGTCTTGACCATTGTATCTTTGGTAGGTCTAGCTTCTACCCATTTACTGAAGTGATCTAAAGCAATCAAAATTAACTGACACCCAGTTCTAGATTGTGGAAGGGGACCCACCACATCAATGCTGACAGTATGGAAAGCTTGTTGGGGGGCGCCAGTTTGAACTCATGAGTGGCAGTGTGAGGTCTCTGTAGTTGACAATCATGACAACTAGCAAGAACATTAGGAATCAGCAGGAGGATTTTCTCCCAGTAGTAGTGCTTATGAATCCAATCATAACTCTTGGCTATTCCTCCATGTCCAGTCTCCCAATGTGCTTGCAGGATAAGGGTTAGCTATAGGCTTGGACATACGTAGGGAAGGTACTGATGCTGAACCTTATTGAACAGTTGTTGATCACGGATGAGAGTATCCTGAGACAACTTCTGTAGGGATAACCAGGTATCTCCAGTCTCAGTGTCTCACGCTGAGGGATGACTAATCAGTTTGTATAGTCAATCAGCTTCAGTAGGATAAAGGGCCAGGATAGGCATTTATGAGAGTCCATCCACATTCTAATGTTGTATACCCAGACAATGGAGTACAGTAAAGTCATAACCTTGTAGACAGAGAGCCCATCTAGAAAGGCGTCCTTTGGGTTCTTTCAATTGCTGTAACCATTTGATAGAGGCATGATCTGTGACAACAGTGAAGTGCATACTGTAGATGTAGTGGCAAAATTGATTGACAGTGTGGAGCACAGCTAGGAATTCCTTCTTGGTCACACAGTAATTTTTCTCATGCTTGTTTAGGACTCTGGAGGTATAAGCTACTGGGTGGTCTACACCTTTGTCATCAAGTTGATCCAGGATTGCACCAATAACAAGGTCTCTAGAGTCAGTTTACATAATGAACTCCTTGTTGTAATCAGGTATACAATAATAGGGGCTTCTTTCAGTTTCTGTTTGAGAGTCTTGAAGGCTTGTTGTTGACCAGCCATCAATTCAAAAGTAACATTTCTTAACAACTGGACTAGAGGCTCACTGATGTTGGCAAAGTCAGGGATGAATTGTCTGTAGTAACCCATCATGCCTAAGAAGACTTGGAATTCTCTCAAAGAAGTGGGAGGGAGCATTTTATCAATGGTTTCCACTTTCTTAGTCATGGGGCAAATCCCAGTCTGGGTTACTTCATGCCCTAAGAATTCCAGGTAATCTCTGAAGAAGGCGCATTTTGACAGCTTTAACTTGAGTCCAGATTCTTGGATCTTGATGAACACCTCTTTAGGATGAGCCAGATAATTGGTAAACAGGGCACTAAATACAGTGATGTCATCCAAATAGACCAATACACATGAAAGCTTTAAATCACATAATATAGAGTGCATAGCCCTTTGAAACATAGTAGGGGTATTATAAAACCCCTTGAGGCATGTGGGTAGGTTCAAACAATCCTTCAGAGGTGATAAGCACAGCTTTTTGTCTGTCTTTGGGAGAGAAGTCAACTTTCCAGTAGCCAGATGTCATATCCATAGCCAAAAAGAACTTAGAACCCCCGGGACGGCAAAGGGCATCATCTATGCACGGCAAGGGGTAAGAATCTCTTTTGGTTAAAAAATTCAACTGTCAATAATCCATCACAATGTGGTGACCTCCATCTTTTTTCTTAAAGATGAGCAAGGGGAGGCCCAATGACTCTGGGAATGAGCAAGAAGACAAGTGTCTAGCAACTGTTTGAGTTCCTTGGACACCTGAGCATCCTCTACTCTACTTTGTCTGTAGGATTTGGCTCAGAAAGAAGGAGCATTGCCTGTATTAATTTGATAGATGACACCTTTAGCCAGGCCATAATCTGTACTGTATTTGGCAAAGATTTCAGCAAGCTGGTCAAGAAGGTCAATAACTTCTTTCTGTTGCACAGGCAGCAACTGTGGGAAATACTCAGCACTGAACAGAGATAACACTTGATGTTCTTCCTATGTTAAGTTAAATTTATAGAAGGTACCAAAAGGGTGCAGTGAGAGAACATCAGGAGCATTTAAGAGTCAGCCATAGTCAACTACCTGGCCTCTAGAGACAGTGATAGGCACAGGATTTAGGTTAGCCACAAGTAACTGCACCACATCCTTGTGAGAAGAGTATAAAATTCCTGGGCAGAGATGAAGTTTATTATGCCCCAAAGAGGAAGGGGAGTACAGTTCTAGGAAGATAAACTCAGGAAATTTGTACAAGATTTGTGAGTCAAGTATAATTTGAGACCTAGGGGGAATGGTCACAGCTGACTTAGCCAAGAGGGGAGCTCAATCAGCGGCAGGGAAGGCAGGAGGAGGGCACTTTATGCTGGAGGAGTGTGTGCAGTACTTTAGGATGAAGATTCCAGAATGAGACTCTAGGATACACGTCTTAAGACGCTTGCCAGTCATCTTGATAGGCTCTTTAAAGATGAGAGAAACTTTTTATTCAAGGATTGACAGGTATCAATCTTTCATGTTGATGATTCCATTGTATTTTCAGAGAAATTGAGTCCCTACCAATAGGTTGTAGCTCTCATTTTCTAGGACTACAGCAGGGGCAGCAAGGAGTAGATTGCTAAATTGCATAGGAAGAGCTGAGTATGCGCCAATGGCCTGCGTCATGGACAGGGCAGCTGTACCATTTGTCTGATGATAGTTGAGGTTCAGGGCTAGTTTGAGTTTCTTTACTAACTTGGAAGACACAACATTGACTGGGGATCCAGTGTCAAGGACGGCCTTGATCTTCACCTTTTGGATGGATATCTCTATGCAAGTAGTTGTACGTCCAAACAGGGAAAGGACAGCCACAACATCTTGTGCTTTAATCAATTCCTTATCCCACTTTTATAGCACACACCTGAGGCCAGGAAACTCTTTATAAACAGTCTGCAGGGGAAGTGAAAGGGAGACATTTTAGAAGACAGCATTGGCACCCTTAGCAACTTCTTCAGAGGTTTCAACCAAGACAGGCGACCTCTTGGCTTGAGTGAGGTAGGGTCTTGAAAAAATCTGCTTGATGTCAGAAAAAGGTTTAGCTGTGGTTGTAGTCTTTCTAGAACACAGCTTATAAGGAACAGGGATGGTCTAAGGTACAGCAAGAGCAGAGTAGCCATAGGCATCAGAATTTTCAGAACAAGACTCTTCTATTTCAGAGTTGTAAGAAATGTTGTGGAAGAGAAGAAGGATGGGAGGAGCTTGAGAATCAGATTCCTCATCAGCAGAATTAGAAGGAGGTGAAGGGGGAGGCTGTGAAGAGTTGTCAACCAAGAGAGTCTCTGCCTCTAAGTTGACCTCTCTTTTCCTGCCTGGTCTCTAGGATCAGATCCTTCAACACAGGAATTTGTGAAAACTTGTGAGTGATGTCCCACCTGACCGCAATTATGAAAGCCTTGTTGGTTGGGCTGGTTTTGGGCATTCCTAGCTAGGGTCTGTGGAGAGCAGAAATTTGTGCCTGACACAGAAGCCCAATTATCTTGTACTACTGAACCTGAGTAAGTGAGGTGCATGTCTTAGAGGGGGCTTTGATGTTTTTCATAGACATAAGCATAAACTTATGTGCCTTAAAGTAAAAACACAATAGCTGATTGACCTTAAGGGTCTGAGCACAAGCAGTATAAGCCTCATGGGCAGTCAACTGTATACTTGTTATTAGTTGTTGACCTTCCTAATAAAACCTATCAGCAAACTCATATAGAGTTCCCTTAGGTTTAAAGGCAATGTGCATGAATGTATCCTTCTTCACCTCTAAACTGAGGTCTCTGCCAAACTCCCCAATCAGTAGCTGCTTCATCTCTTTCCAGGTGGTAATGGAAGGAAGCTCAGGTACCACCACCTCCTGACAAGTAGGGTGGAGGCAGGTCAAGATATGTTCTTTCTTGATCTCATCAGAAGCCCTAAACATGGCAGTTTCATATATGGTAAGAGAGGCGACAATCATGGAGGTCTTTGGGTCAAAGACTTTCTTGCAGTAGTCTTGAAGTGAGTCTTGGGAGTTGTTCCGCCATTATTACTGTCTACCATATTGATGCAAGGAGAGAACTCAGCCTCAGACTCTGTAGGAAGATTTCTAGCACATAACTGGAGGACACTCTCTTCTAGAGTAGCTAAAGAATTGGCGTTGTGTGTGTCAGATTCAGCAGCATGTCCTGTCTGCTGTTCAGAAGTATCCAATTAGTGTCCTTGGTTGGTTATCACAGTTGGGAGTTCAGCTAGTTGGGAGGTCAAAGATAGGCCAACAGACAGACAAGGGGGATGTTGTAAATCACGCTATTAATGCTATTTTGATTTGCCCTTTGAATATTGATAGTTGCAAAGATTTATCTGGTTTCACATTTGAGTTCGGAAATTCCTTGTCTTCCGCAAATGGGTCTGGTTTAATATCCACCCATTCCAGATTATTGTACCTGTCTGTGGTTGATCCTGGTATGACCTCATCCCAGTGTGACCCCCTGAGCCACTCTGTCTTCCTATTGAGTGATCTCTGTCCTTTATCTACTATTTAAAGTAGAATCTTTATTCCAAATAAAGTTTAAGTTTATCCACATTTGCATTGGCTTTTATAATCTTCAAGCTTTTCCTGTCCTTTTTGCCAAAAGGACTTTTACATCTTGTTTTCCAGGAAATTAAGGTACATACCCTTAATTTTGCCCTGAAGGCTAACCCAAGGCTAGCTTTGAACCTCAAATCTTCCATAATAAAGATTTCCCACTGTGCCCTCCAGGATGTTGTCCCCTGGAGCCAATTGCAACAGGGGAACTGCTCATTGACAGAGTTAATAATCTTGGTCATTTTATGAAGGTCTGTGTCTAGAGAATCATGATCCTGTCTCATATGATGAGCTCTATTAGCCAGAGCAATCAACTCTCTAGTGCAATGAATAAGAGGCTGTCTAGGTTTCCTGGGCAACAGCCTTCATTCTCAGAGGGTTCCAGTAAACTGATGGACTCTGTGAAAACTGCTTGTAACTCCACAATTTCTTGTTGGAGTGCGGCCACTTGGGTAATAAGTACGGCCACCTGAGGGTCAGGTTGAGGCGTAGATTCTGAGGGTGCTTGGCTTCTTGTAAAGGCACACAACTCATGGATAGCATCCCATATTTTCTGCTCTTGCCTCATCAGATCTTCAGAAGGGCAACCACCAGTGGGGGATTGGCTTAACTCATTCACTTGAGCTTGCAATCCTTAGATAATAGTAATTTCAACAACCTTTTCTTGTAGCAATTCATCCTGCATGTCTTGCGTACTTTTTGAGACAACCTCAGCTAAGTGTTATAATTGATCATCACTATAGACACGGTTTTTTAGCTTTACCACCAATTGCTCAAAGTCAGTGTGGTGGGTGTTAAGGGCAGAGTCAACCTGGGCCTTCCAGGGTTGTTGTAGCTGGTGGAACTTGTGAAGACAATTGCAAATGTAGTCAGTGACAGAAGACCACAGGCGATTGATAGATTTGGTTAATTGAGCTTGGGAGGTAATTGAATCTCTCTGATTATTGAATAATAGTGAGAACATAGAGTATCACCACTATTGGTAGGCAAAGAACTGTTCTCAATGGTTGGAAACACAGCACAAAGGGAGGGATTTTTTGGACATGAAGCTCCAGTACCATCTGATGATGGTCTAAAGAAGATTGAACAAAAGATGAGATTAAGCAATTGGCAGAATTGTCTGCTGAAAGGAAGTAGTGAAGAGTATGAGGAGCAACTATCATCTTGTAATAATCTATAGACTCATACTGGGCTTTTAAATTAGGGGTGGATCATTTATGGGCTAATCTGAGGGCCACTAAAGTGATTTGGTCCAAATCAGGGGTACTCAACAGATAGGTAACAAGACAGGGGCCATTAGCCAAGTTCAGGACAGTAGGAGTGATAGACAGGTTGGAAATGTCTTCTTCTAGTGGAGGGCTGGAAACTTCAGGCAAAGAAAAATCCTTAATAAGCAGAGATGAGTGATCAGAGAATGTATTTTTGAAGGGAATAACCAAGGGGCTTACAGCCCCCATGGTGAGCATCATTTTTGTTGTGTACTTAGGCGTAGACAAGGGAAACAATGGGAAATCCTAACAGTAGGATTGGGTTTGTACTAAGCCAATGGTTAGTCTTAAGGGATGAATAAGGAATTTACCTTAAGGCCCTGGGAATGATAATTATACAAAATCTCCTCTAGACAATACTAGGGAGATGGTGCTAAAGCATGAAAATAAACACAAGGAAAGAGTGTAATAAGAACTTAATTTTATTGGGTGAATATAAATGATTCTTATATGGCTATTGTCTACCACAAAACGGTAGAAAGACATATATATAATTGGCCACTATCATAAGTGGGTTGATAATCACTCATGTCATCAATCAGAATGTAAATGAGTCCTTCACTCAATTTGGAGCAAAACCCATTTAAAGGAGAGAAAGGGAACCAAAGGATTTTGCACTCAAAATGCAATCCCATCAAAGGTAAAATCAATAATGCATGAATATCAGGTTTTCAACACTGCATTAGAAGAATTACAAGGGAAAAATAGTTAGAGACTAGATAATATCTTATTTGGGATGTATGCTATTAGTTAGTGTTGGAAAATCATTAAGGGGAACAATATTGAGACTGTCAAGGAGCTGGATGTACGGGTATTCTGACCACTGCCAACACACTTAACATTTAGTCATTGCCTGGTTTGGTGCCAATCCAATATACCGTTCTACATACCAAGAAAGGCAAAAAACTAATATCACATGACTTTCCAAGTATCCAGCAACTCAAAACCGACCTGCACATGGTCAACCCTTAGGTTTAATCCAAATAAATCCCCACCACATCAAAAGCTATTGTGAAATCACTGGCTTTTCAACTTGAAAATTCAGCCATCAATCTTATTGCTTGGAATCTGGAAAGTATACTCAGAATAAATTGATGTTTGGCCCAGACTCTGATGTCCTGGTAATATTTGGTGGCACTAAGTCCAAACCGCTTCAAGAACTAGGAATGATCTTTCCTGACCCAAAATCAATAGACCAATCTATCCTTAATCTGATCCAAATCAAGTATCCACCTTTGATAAATCCAGCAGTGCAACAGCACAACCCTAAAATATCCAAGTTTTCCATAAAAGCTGAAAACTTGGCTTATAATGCACTTTTAGGTGCTAAATCTAAATATCATAACCACAATAATGGTTAGTCTATGATTTAACCCAGTTTTGCCTACATTGGCTGGGGTTGAACCCCAAAAACTCCTTTATATATTTTTATATGTTATTTTATTATAATATACAATGGAGTTGATCCCATCCATAAGATATGGGATGGATGGACTGGCTTTCAGTAAGAATGCCACAATAGTGGCTCAGCATAGAGCTGGCATCACACTTGCCTTGGGATAAGGTCAGGAGCAGAAAGGATGCAATAATGACAACTCTGAGATGGAGCATTGGGAAAGACGCCTTTTAGAAAAAAAACTATTCAGTAAACCCCAACATTTAGGCTGGTCCAGCCTCTAGGATTCTTGGGTCAATTGCCCATGTGATGACAATCCTATAAAATGATATTTTTGTAACAATAATAAAAAAGAAAACTCTTGCTCTCTTCAATTATACTTTCCCTTAAAGTTTATCTGCGTTTATAGATAGTAAGACTGTGTTTTGGTCTGCCTAGATAAGAAAAAGGTATTTTGAAGTTAGTAACTGTGTATTGACGTCCTTAGTCTTCAAACAAGGAACCAATACTCTCTTCCCTAAAGCAAACCAACCAAATCTCTTCTTCCAAAGTTGAGAGCTATATAAGTCTAAAGTATTATCCAATAAAACATACTTTCTTCTTCTTAATTACCTATTCAAAGCTTCCCCCAAAGTTGCTCCTTATCACTGGTAGCAGTACAGTTTTTGGCCACATCCATAAAAGAGAAAATGACTGAACAGAACCTGCCCACCTTTGCTCATGTACTCAACCAGGCCACATCCCAGGATACCTGTAAGACGTACTTCCGCACCCACAATATTGACGAGGATATATTGAGTAGATGCACCATATTTGAAGGACTGGTCATGCCTAAAGCATGAGACAAGATAATTCAATACAGTCACTCTCTCTAACCACAAAAAACACACAACTGCCTACCACAAGCAAAGTCACCAACACCAAGTACATTGGTATTGACAAGTTCTTTGGTAAAAACAAAGAAAAAACGTCATCAACTGGCTAGACCACTCAGCTGCAAAATATTTGACCCAGCCACATCCCCCACAAAAAATGGGTCCAGGAAGCCAGTGTCAGGGATCCACTCTTGGGCAGCTGGCCTGCTGGTTTTGGGGGTAACTTGGGCCGGTTTTTTTTGCTGGCAGGGCCCACCATAAGAGAGGAGCTAACTTTAGAAGGTAAGAAGCAGACTTTCCCACCCAAGACCATAGGCCGGCAGCCGGAACAATTGTGTCCACCTCCCCCCGTGAGGGTGATGTACACTATTCCAAAAAGCTTACTGGTATGGTTGGTTGGGAGGTCAGGGGAGGAGGCTGGCATTGGTTTGGGTGTTATAGGTGGTTTCATATAGATGTTGTGAGCCGGGAGATAGTCAAATTTTCCTCTAAATAGCTTGGAGGCAGAGAATATCCACAGGCCTTGGCAGTTGTATCTGATGGCGGATTGGATGCGGGCTAATGGGTCAAGTTTGATGATTTTCTCTGGTGTGTAATCCTTATATTTGGGCTTTAATGGGTAATCAGTAAAATAAACGGGCCCAAAGGGGATGCCAGGTGGACAGAAAACTGCAGGCAGAGGGCCAGGAGATCTCAAACTGAACTGATAGACGGCAAATACAAAACATGGCAGTAGCTGTATAAGCCAAAGTAGCATAACCTTTATTCAAAAATGGCAATAAGTTTGGAGCGCAGGGTCCTTGGGTCTATATAGCATCCCACCTCCAAACTTAACATTTTCCATGGGGGTCATCAGGGCATTGGGAAAGGCAGGGCCAGGGGAATTGGGGACTTGGGTCTAAAGGCAGAAAAATGGCTCTTGGCCCAGGAGTTCTTTCATTGGTTGTGACTCCCAATTTAGCTACCTGATTATCTTGCTCTAGCGTTGTGGTCATGGGGCCAGGTTGTGGGCCAGTGCCTCTTCCTTGGGTTGGCTCTTGATTGGTTGCTGGTAAAGACTTCAAACTCATGAAGCTAATAGTTGTTGCCTGGTTGCCTCCATTAGGTGTTGTGATTGGCACTCCACTTAGTGCAAGAATTTCCTTGGCTCAATCTGTTTCACTGGGTGGGCCATCATCTTCAGCGTCAGCTTGCAGGGGCTCAACCCCAGAAAAATGCGGGCAGGCAGGCGGTTCATAGGCCTGGTGGCCCAGGAGAATCCAGGTTACAGGTTTGATTCCTGCTCTTGGGCCTGGGGTTCCAGGGGAGGAGAATTGTCAATCCTGACAGCCAGCAAGCGCCTATATGAGGCTGAAGCTAACTGGTTCACCACTTGGGTTGGCTCAAAAACTGACAAACAGCTTGATAACTGGGAAGAGTTTAAATCAGACATCACCCACAATTTTTGCGTCACCAAATCCCTCCAAGATATTGCAATACAGCTCAGCAATCTTCCTCAGAAGACCACTATCACAGCTTACACCAATGAATTTGAAGAGATACACTGCAAGATCCAAAATCCTAGCACAAGAAAACAATGTACACAATAGAGCATAATTCATCAACAGAGTGAAACCCTCTGTTTCTGCCCTCATTTGTCCAGAGGCTAATACCTCCATGCCTGCGCTCATTGCAGAAGCCAAACACACAGAAAAACGAGCAAATATGAAATATGCTGCATGCAACGGCAACCAATCCTCCAATGGCAATGTCAGAGACAGCTCTAATGGCAACAAGCGCCAAAACACCAACCATAGCAACAATAACTCCAATTGTAACAATGGTAATCACAACCAGAGCATAAACCGCTCCCATCCCAAGAAGGAGGACACTGCCAAAGTGAACAATGCAGAAATAACAACCCACTATGAATTTGACCCTACATTCTCTGACCTCAAAGGTCTCAAAACAGAGAAACATGGAAAAGAGGAGGGGTGACAGGCTTAAGTGTCTCTGTCTTCCCCCAAACCAACAAGAAATTGTACCAAGGGACAAACTTTGCTGCTTGCATCCCATTTGTCCTGAAATCCTCCATTTTTATGAACATAAAAATTAAAGATTTCTCACAACTTCTTGTCTACCCATGAACTTATAAATCTCATATGTAAATTTACGCCTCCCCCTTAGACCTCCACTTCATTTCTGCCAAATGCTTGGGGATTCCTACCAAATTATTTTTGAATATTTATCTAAAAAGTTACTGAAAAAGCTCAAGAAAGGCCATCAATTTAATATTTTGGAATTATTCTGAAGATGCCCCCACATAACCCACCCAAGAGACACCTCTGGTTAAATATCATTTGCAAGAGCAGCCAGGAGCAGTGGTAATTGCATCCAAAGCATATTCCTGATGTTAGTTGGTTCAGTTTTCCTTTTGACTATGTCCATTCAAAAATTTTCAAGATCTTCCTGCCTCAAGAAATGCATTTGTATCCGCTCATATCATTGTTCAATTGGTTTGTGACATTTAATCTATCACTGCAATCCTATCCCATCCCTTAAATGAATGCAAGAGCTGTAAAAGACCTTGCTTCATTATTTTCTACTCTAATAAAGTTTAAAATTTGTTAGTATAATCTGGCCATTTGGTTTTGGCTGTTGCTTTTGGTGTTCAGTTTATTTCTTCCCCCCTTTGACCTCCCATGAATTGTTAGTGACAACCTTTTGGTTGTTGTTGAAACCATGATTTTTATTATTGTTGAGAGCATGGTTTTATTTCTTCTTAACCTGCTCCCCAATTCTCACATCATACACATAAAATTATATTTGACTCTGATGCACAACACACTATGGTTAGCAAACCATTTGTAACCAAATACAAAATATCAGTTGTCAAATCCAACTTCAATACGCCAAAATGGCAGACAAAACAAAGGTTCTACTCAAAGGCAAAACAACTCCCTTAAGAATTGATCTCCAAGGCATACAAACGTCCATCAAAGGACTTGTCATGAACAATATAAACTACAACACTGTAGCAGGCATGTACTGGTTCACCCAAGTAAACCCCAGCATATGTCAGAAAACAAAACCATGACCATCAAACACAATGGAGTCAATTTCAATATCATCAAAGAACCCAATGTCCTCATTCTAAGAGACACAGTATTTGCCCAGGTCATAAACCAAGACAACTCATAACGGTAAACCAAAGATAGTACCCTTCACATAATGAGGTACACCAAATTCAACAATATACAAACAACAAAAATCCAATGCCCAGAACTTGCGGCACTCCTAAATAAATACACTCATGTATTCAAGGAAGAACTCACAGAGTTATCACCTAAACAAGAGGACAAACATGGCATTGACTTATGTAAAGCCATGCCTAAACCTGCACCCATCTACAGACTTTCTCTCATGAAGAACTAAACCCTCAAAACTCATATTGAGGACAATCTAGCAAAAGGATTAATCCGTCCATCAGAATCCCCTTGGGGGCAGCAGTGTTCTTTGTAAAGAAAAAGGAAGGCACTCTTTGTCTAGTAACAGACTACAAAGCACTAAATGCAAGCACAGTAAAGAATAAATATCCCCTACCACTCATAGAGGATCTGTTTGCAAAACTCTCAGAAGCCAAATTTTTCTCCAAAATTGACCTCACCTCAGGTTAAAATCAAGTTGAAATAAAAGAAAAGGACATACCATAATTGCGTTCCATACACAATTTGGATTCTTTGAATGTAGGGTAATGAATTTGGGAT
Organism: Entomophthora muscae; assembly: GCA_014839935.2. Taxonomy (NCBI): domain Eukaryota; kingdom Fungi; phylum Entomophthoromycota; class Entomophthoromycetes; order Entomophthorales; family Entomophthoraceae; genus Entomophthora; species Entomophthora muscae. The sequence goes on from QTSX02006491.1 coordinate 24,019, forward strand.
GACCATGGGCCTGTTGTATCAGTCAGAGATGTCTGGGCAACTTGAATAAATAAATTTGGGATGACCAATGCTGCCGCAAAGTTTGTCACAATGATGAACCAAGCACTAAATAGTCTCTCAAATACATTATGCTACCTTGGCAATATCATCATATTCTTAAAAACCAAAGAGGAACACCCCATGTATGTCCAAAAGACACTCAATTTACTTGAAAATCACAAAATTTATGCCAAGCCTAGTAAGTGCAAATTTATGGAAAAAGAACTCTTTTTCTTGGGCCACATTGTCTCTGACAGTGACATCAAAGAAGATCCAGATAAAAATAAAAGCCATAAACAACATACAACGCCACACCTTCGTCAAACAAATTAGATACTTTCTTAGAATAGTAGCTTATCTAAGAAAATACATCAAAAACTGCAGAAAGCTCACCACACTGTTGTAACTGTGCTGTTTTAGCAGAGTTACAAGGGGAAATATTTAGAAGATAGATAATAATCTTTATTGTGAGATAGTGATTATATAGTCCATGTGAATCAAGGCTAACAGGAACATGATAGGTGATCACACAGTTGGATGAAAGAGGGGGGTGGCTTGATCCTGGTAATGAGTCAAGCGCCAAAACAAGGTATCCACCATAAAGGATCATCATCTGTTCATGTTGTTTGTTTTGGTAATTTGAGTCAACTTTCTAGTCTGGCTTTGGGTGGCTGGGTAATCAGATTGCGGGTCACAAACCCGCTTGGTTGGAACCTTACTGGCAGGTTGAGCCTGCGGTTTCAACACCCCCAACTGAAGGTTGGCCTCCTCTTGGGGCAGGTTGTCAGGGAGGTTGTCAGGAGCCTGGGCGCTGTATTGAACTAGTTGCTGTTCTGTGGCGGGCAGGGCGGTTTCTCGTTGTTTCTGTCTTGCTTTGCAGGGTTGTAAGAGGTCATGGTGTAGGGTCTTGTCTTATTTACATTTTCCAAGTCCTTGCACAAGGTTAGTGTTATTGTTGTTTACCTTCAGAATGATTGCTGGCCCCACTTTTTCAGGTTGTCACTTGCTCTTGTCAACATTAATGACCCATACTTTGTCCCCAACTTCATGTCAATTGGAGATGGGGAAAAATATCTTTTGCAGACGTTCTTTCTCTGTGGCTGTTTTTTTTGCTGTTAACCTCTATTACTTGAGGGTCTAAGCGTGGGGGGGACTTCACTTGGGATTTCCCGTTTAGGTCCTGTCAATGCTTGAATGATATTTTGCTATATGCTGTATACCAGTTCAAACAGGCTTTTTCCGGTGGATCTGTTCACTTGGGTTTGGCACACAAGTAATGCAGTTGGTAGCTGATTATACCAGTCTTCAGGTCTCCTGGCAGTGAGTTTAGCTAGGGCTTGCACGAGGCTACCATTAAGCTGCTCCACGCGTTCATTGACCTGTGGGTGGTATGGTGTTGTTACGGTGTGTTTGACCCAATTCTTGGTGAGGTATACATTGGTGTCTTTGGAGGTCAATTCCTTGCCCCTTTTGGTTATCAGGAGTTCTGGCTTTCCAAACTTGCTGATTATCTCTTTGCCAATAAATTGTCAAACATCATTGCTAGTGTGTGCCTTCACTGCTTGGACTACTGGCCATCTTGTTGTAAAGTCAATGGTGGTGATGATATATTTCTTATCATTGTGTTTTCCTGGCCTGGGGCCAACAATGTCAAGAGCCCACACTTTGAAAGGTAGTTGTGTGCAAATGGAGAGTACTGACTTTGGCGGGGTTTTGCTTTTGGCAAACTTTTCACACACCTCACATTGGTCTAGAACTTCCTGAACATTGCGGTATAAGGTTGGCCACCAGGCTTTATGTTTTAGAAACTAATATAGATTTTGGCTCTTGATATGTCCAAGGTCTCTGTGATAGCAAAGGATAGTATCAACTTGCTGATGTGTGGGGATGTAGGGAATGGTTGTGTTGTCTTTCATTTTTCTGTGAAGAGTCCCGTATATGTCAGCAAAGAGGTGTTCATTCTTGATGACTGTGTCTTTGGTTATGTCAGTTGTGCCCGGGTGGAACCCTTTGTCTTTGGTTTGTAGCACTAAGAGAGGCCAGTCGGGGTTGGGCCCATTCTCTCCTCTTGAAGCACGGACATACAGGCGGGACAGGGCGTCTGCCATGGCAAGTTTGGCCCTGGGCTTATATTGGATGAGCATGTTAAATCTTTCTAAGATTTCCATCCACCGCGCTTGGCGGCGTGACAAGTTTTCTTGAGTCTTGAAATAGATGACTGACTTGTGATTGGTTAGTGCCGTGAATTCTTCCTGGCGTTCTAAATAGCAACGCAATTTGACTAGGCAGTACACAATAGCCAGTAGTTCCTTGTCGTAGATAGGGTATTGACACTTGCCATCTGTCATTTTTGCAATTTTTAGGCTACAGACAGAAAGTCACTGTCACTATTCTTGATTTGTAGTACTCCCCCAATGGATGCATCTGAGGCTCTGGTTTCCATTTGGTATTCCTGTTTTGTTTGGGGTATTGTAGGATGGGAGCTGACATGAGTTTTTCTTTGAGGCGTCTAAAGCAGAGGTCACGTTGGGGGGTCCACACAAACTTAGACTTGGCGCCTGTTATGGCGGATAAGGGGGAAGTCAAAACGCCACAGTTGGGTATGAAGCATTGTACATAAGCCACCATTCCCAAGAAGGTGCGGAGTTCCAACTTGTCCTTGGGTGGTGGCATCTTGCAGATGGCCTGTGTCTTTTGACTGTTGGGTTTGATGCCGTCTTATGAGACTATGTGTCCCAAGAAGGGTAGTTGCTCACAGAAGAACTGGCACTTGGAGGGTTTGGTAAACAGTTTGTGTTGTGCCAAGGTTGCAAAGACTGCCTCCAGGTCTTTGTGGTGTTGTTCCACCAAGGGGCTATAGACAATAATGTTGTCCAGGTACACTAGGGCATGCTTTCCTATGTGAGGCGCAAATACTTTGTTCATGAAGGTTACAAAGGTGGACGGGGCATTGGTCATGCCAAAGTTGAGTACCACACATTTTTAGGAGCTGTACTTAGTGCAAAAGGCCGTTTTGGGAATGTCTTCCTCCTTGATAAAAATCTGATTGTAGCCTGCAGTTAGATCAATCTTGGAGAATACTGTGGCCCCTCCCAAGGCATCAAAGAGGTTGTCAATAAGTGGCAGTGGGTAAAAATTCTTAATGGTAACTTTGTTTAGGGCGTGGTAGTCTGTGACCAGGCGTAAGGTACCATCCTTTTTAGCCACAAAGAATACGGCGGCGCCAAAGGGAGACTGTGAGGGGAAGATAAGTACTTTTTCCAATGCCTCCTTGAGGTAGGTGTGTAAGGCGTTGTCCTTGTTTGGGGTCAGCCTGTAGATGAGGCTTGCCTTGGGTAAAGCCCCCTTGAGTTGAATAGAGTGCTGGATATGCTTCTCAGGGGGTAGCCCAGGTAACGCTTCCTTAAAGATTTCTGGATGGTGGGCCACAATGTTGCAGTCCTGAGGCGTGGAGGTATCCTGGTGGTCTTTGGAGTGTATGATCTTGTACTGGCAGGAGTCCCAGTCAATTGACTTCAGGTCTTTCTTTTTGTCCTGGGTCTCTGTGATACGTACAAAGATGTGGTTGCGTAGCAGTTGGTCCACGGAGTCAGGGTAGATCTGGTGGTTGACGCCTTCACGCTTGATGGTCAACACAGAGGTCACCCAGTCCATGTGGGGGTTGTTTTTCTGTAACCAGTCTAGTCCCAGTACAATGTCAAACTTAGGGAAGTCAATGACGGGACCTTGGATGGTGGAGTAGAGGTTCTCAAGCATGACAGAGAAGGGGGCAGTTTCCTTTGTCACGGCAATGTGATGTTCATCAGCCAGGACCACGTTTTTAATCCGCAAAGGATTAGTGGCCAGCTTGAATTTATCCACAAAACTACTGTTGACTAGGGTTTGGTCTGTGCCCAAGTCCAGTAGTACTGAGCCTGTGTAACTGCAAAAACAGAAAGGGTAGGACATCAATTTATTGGGATGTCTGGCAATGGTGTACAGTACCAGGTCCTACAAGGGCACTTGAATCATTGGGCATTTGTCTACGTCCTTGGGTTGGTATTCATTGTTGGGCAAGTCAGGAGTTGTGTGGGGAGAAATTGGCTTGCTTAGTGCTCTCCCTGAGCTTTCCCCTCATCTTGGTTGCCTTGTGTGGCGGTGACACAGAAATGGGTACAGTTTGACTGGCCATTGTTTCCATTTCCATGCCCATTTGAACCCACGGGTTTGTGGTTGGCGTTGTTCCCATTGCTTCCAGGAGGTGGTTGAGCAGAGAGCCCACTTGGATGGGAATCCTTGGGTCCTTCTTGTTTCCCAGTTTGTGCCCTGTGCAGAGCATTGGATGTCTGTTCCGCTTTTTCTGCTTCACGGTACAGGCTTTGCAGGTTGGTCACTTGATCCAGGTTTACATGTCTCATCACATGCGACTTGAGAGCGTCGTAGTACATGAGGTGTGTGGCTGGGGTGTCAAAGCCATGTTGGATGGTTCACAAAGGCAGAGCTCCTTGTAGACTTAGGTGAGTTCTTTTATGGTGCCTTTCTGGGTCAGGTTCTTTACTTGGCTTATGATCATGAGCGCTGTATCCTTAAGCATGAATATTTCCAAGAAGTCTTGCTTAAAGGTATCCCAGTTCTTGTTGGTGTGCTCTTCATGCCACTTGTTGCACCAGGTACCAGCGTCATGGGTCAGGCAAATGGAAATTTCTGCAATCCAAAATTGCTGTGGGCATTCCATCTTAGCTAGCTTGCTCTGGGCGGACTGGATCCATGCGGCAGTGTTGTTGTTGTTGTTGGCCCCAGCAAAAGGTTCCAAGGCGGCACTTTGTAGTCTTTGCGCTACATAGGTGGGCATGGTGGTTTTTTCGGCTGGTTGCAGCATCAATGAGGGAGCCTAGAAGAAACCTTGTGCAGACATGGCGTTGAAGACGGGTAGCAGGATTACTGTGTCTTGATATAGGATAAACTCATTGGGTATCTTGGTACCAGGAGTGTACAGAGTCCAGTTGGGCAGGAGGCTAGACATGATTCTGTCAAGGATTTGTTGGCCGCAGCGTGTGCGGGCAAAAGGCGGAATTTTACAAGATAAGGTAGGATGGAAAATCTACCTGTGCTATCAATGTTGTAACTGTGCTGTTTTAGCAGAGTTACACAGGGAAAAATATTTAGAAAGTAGATAATAATCTTTATTGGGAGATAGTGATTATATAGTCCATGTGAGTCAAGGCTAACAGGAACATGATAGGTGATCACACAGTTGGATGAAAGAGGGGGGTGGCTTGATCCTGGTAATGAGTCAAGCTCCAAAACAAGGTATCCACCATAAAGGATCATCATCTGTTCATGTTGTTTGTTTTGGTAATTTGAGTCAACTTCCTAGTCTGGCTTCAGGTGGCCAGGTAATTGGATTGCAGGTCACAAACCCGCTTGGTTGGAACCTTACTGGCGGGTCAAGCCTGCGGTTTTGACAACACCAATCAATGACCTAACCAAAGGTAATGCCAAAAAGAAATTCATCTGGACACCAGAATGCAACAATAATTTTCAACTACTAAAACAAGCTCTTATTAAAGCACCAATCTTGCAATATCCTAATAACAACAGATGCTAAAAGCTCAAGTTGGATGCCGGTGATACTGCTATTGGCACAGTCCTATGCATCTGCTAGCCAGGGCAGCAAGACTTCCTGCCAGTATGTTACAAAAGCAGAAAACTAACTAATACTGAGCAGAGATACCCAATACACAATAAGGAATTGAAAGCAATATACCACACATGCAAGAAATGGAAATGTTATCTGGAAGGACATTTAAACGTTCTAGTACTAACTGACCATAAATCCTTAATCTATTTCAAAACTCAGAACACACTTGCACGGCAACAAGCCAAATGGATGTCCTTGCTAGAACAGCTTAACCTGGACATCCAATACAAAAAGGGGGCAGAGTTGGTCACAGCTGATGCTCTCTCTAGACTATGTCAGCCTAGAGAGGATCACCCCGACCACCTGGACCCTGACTGGCCAAACCTGTACAGCACTGAGTATAAAACCAAAGTGAAAGACCCCTCAACACATCAACTGACCCATGATACATTAGTAAGAAACAAAAAGTATTTCCATGTATCAAATGGCACAGTATACCAAATTATTAATGAAAAACATATCCAGTACATCCCACTTGCACAAAGAGTTGACACCATACTAAGACTTCACCACCTACTAGGCCATAAAAAGGATAAAAACTTATACCTCACACTAAAAGAGATAGTATGGTGGCCCAATCTTAAACAAGACATAGTTGACGTTTTGAAAAAGTGCACAGTGTGTGAGAAATACGCCAGTACCAAGGCTCCCCAGCCAACATTTAACCCAGTACCAGACCCTGAACCATTCAAGGTTTAGGAGCTGGACGTGGTGGGACCCTTCCCTGAAGAAAAAACTAAACAAAATTTCTTAATTATAGCTATCAAATTTGCCACACACTGGACCATCTGCTGAGCAACACAGAATCATAAAGCAGAAACAATAAATTGCTTTATCAACAAGGCAATAATAGACAATTATAAAACTCCTGACTACATTGTAACAGATGGAGCCACAGAGCTATCAGGTCACGTAGTAAACAATAATAAAAATCCAAAAACATCAAGCACTCTACAGCCTCGCCCTACAGGACACAGGTCAACAGCAGAGTGAAATGCCTAAAAAGCAGCCTAATCAGAGCCCTTGAGAAATTATATGATGACAAAGCCAAAGACACATAGCCACTATACGTGAAACATAAATTATTAGTATTTCAGGTACACACCAACCAAGGGACAGGCTACTCACCATTTGAACTAACATACAGATACAAACTAGAGATAGTCACCTGTAATAACTAACCATATGTGAAGATCCCCCTGGGAAAAACCCCCACAGTAGAACAAGAACCAGCTCTATAACATATACGCCTTAAAGCTAAAATAGCAGAAATAAAAAGGCTCAAAACACAAAAGGTAACCTCCACAGAGGAACCACTTCCAATCAACTCCCCCGTCTGGGTCCTAGCAGGGAACAGGAAGAATTTGGATTCATTACACAGAGGACTAAGAAGGATCATAAGATACCAACCAGACAGAAATACCTATCTAGTTAAGTTCCAAGGGGTCAAAGACCCTGTCATCAAGAAATGCCACAGACCCTGCCTTTACTTCAGCAAAGGGGAACACTTGATATGGCTAGTACCCACTAACAAACAGCTCCAGGAACATCAGGCGGCAGCCGTCAACACAAAGCCCTCTCCTGATATATCAGAGTAATCCCTTAAGGGGTGTGTGTGTCAAAGAACTGGATGTACAGGTATTCTGGCCACCGCCAACACACTTAACATTCAGTCATTGCCTGGTTTGGTGCCAATCCAATATACTGTTCTACATACCAAGAAAGGTAAAAAAACAATATCACATGACTCATCCAAGTATCCAGCAACTCAAAAACATCCTACACATGAAAAACCCCTAGGTTTAATCCAACTAAACCCCTGTCACAGCAAAAGCTATATAAGTCTAAAGTATTATCCAATAAAACATAATTCTCTTCTTAATTCTATACTCAAAGCTTTCCCCAAAGTTGCTCCTTATCAAGACAATAACTCAATTGGATTGAGTAAGGGATAGCTTGATCCCTGAATTGAATCAAGCACAAAATAAAGTTGATCTTTAAGTAGGGCATGTGTGATTCTTGTTGTCTTGTTTGTGAATTTGAGTTGACTTTTGCATTTGACTTAAAGTAGTGGGGAAGTCAGTTTGAGTAACAAACAGTCTCTTGTGCAAAACTTTGCTGGGGATCAACTCCGTTATTGTTACAGTAAAAATCAAATGGAAGAGATAGTGCGCCCTTTTAAAACCCAAAATCAACAAAGAACTGCAGCCAAACACCTGAAAGAAATTGATGACTTAAATGCTGTCATAGACAAAAAATGTGTCAAAGCTGGGGTTGCCCAAATAGCCCTCAAAAATCTGGACCTGCCTTATTTTTACCCAAATAATTATGACAAGAAAATTATGTGTTATACATTATTTGGGGATGGCCGTGCTTGACCTGCTGGTTGCTGAAATTTTTTGAATTGTGACGTCATAAACTTGAATTCCAATGCAGGACCACCAACTGCTGAAAATATTCTTGCCAGCCAATCAGAAGCCGCGGAATCCCCTCCTGCCCCATCCTGAACTCTCTTAAGACTTCCCCATGTCCCCTCTAGAAACTTGTTTCTAGATAGCTATATTTCCCTGAAGAATAAACAAAACAAGTCTCCAAAAAAACCTCATGTTAGAGTATCTTGGCCTCTTGACCCCAGTGATTGACAGTATGCAGGCTGCTCTCTTTCAGTTTGCTGCCGACTCCTTGACTGCGCCTTGGCCTGCTTTGTACCCTTTGGTTCCCCTGGCTTTGTCCTCTGATTTACCTCTTCAATTAATTTTTTTGATTTCAGTCCTAATGTCTGCCATTTGCTACACTCACAAAGGCGCAAAATTAGTAACCACCTCTTACCAATTTGATTTAGTGTGTTGAAGCAACTGACAATTTGCTTATTTTATCCATATTGTTTTTCATTGCATCTTACAGCCCGCCATTTAACCCTTACAGTTATTTTGACAATAGCCCAAAATCTTTTCCTTTCATCTGAAGACAACAGCTAAGAACAGCTAATATAAGATATCAAGTAATTAAAAGTATACATTTTATTAGAAAAGAGGTGAATTTATATACTTTTTGGTGACAATGAATGCAGAGGTGTTAATAGCACCTAGCACTATTGAGAGGAAACATGCTGTTATGTTTGGGATTAAGAGTGGATCTTGCATATGTCTTCTTACTAAATTTGGAAATCTATACAATCTGCTACCAAAAAGAAATGAGTTATATGCATATGAGAAAATTTCTGTGCAGCTAACTGTTTTGGCAGTAGCTACTCCTCTTTGAACCTGATCTATATGCAATGCAATAGCTTGTCAAGAGTAATTTACGTCAATTAATAATCAATCCAACAATTCTGTCAGATCCAACAGAACTGCAAGTACAAACAGGGTTTTGCATTGACATCAGGATTATTCTGTAATAATTAAGACTTTTTCAACAACAACCACAGTTGTATCAAAGCCTGTGCTCAACAATCACCAATAAATTACTATTTTCCAAGGATAAAAAAGATACAGCTAGGATTGAGACAATAGTTTTATTGATGAGCCTAAACAGGAAGATATTGAATTTGTTAAATAATAGAACTTTGAGGGTTTCTATACTCAAGTCTACAAAAAGGAGATGATAAGGGGATAATTTTTAAGCGAGATTAATCATGTTTTGAATCAGAAAAATATCATTGGGAGTAAGATTCTAAAATCTGGAATTGGGGGCTTTTGGCTGACACTAGTTTGAGCAGAAATGGTTCAGTATTTGCAGAAATATAGGTGACCAAATGTTGTAAATAGAAACAAAAAATAAAAACAGAAGCCTTTGCATAAATATCAGTAGGGCTGTGTTGGCCTAGAAAAGGGACAAATACAGCAAATGCCGTAATTGTCCTGTCCTCCCTTCCCCGTCCACTTCTTTTGGATTACCCTATGTTGGGGGAATCCAAAATCATCTAAAAAAGAAGGTGATGGAAGGTTTTTTGCTTTCCAGATTTTGTGATATTAATAAAATAAAGCATATTAAAATTTATTTTTAAATTACCTTTTGAATTTTGAATCTAAATTTTTAAAATTTTAAAAATAGAAAAGTAAAAATATATTAAAAAAGTCTGAAATCAAACACCCTTCTGAGGGTGTAAAAGGAAACAAATCCAAGAGAATCTTCTTTGAGAAGATTCTCTCAAATTTTTTTCCGTATTTTGAACAGGTGCTCCTATTCTTAAAAGGAGCCATCTGTCCAAAATCCAACATAGCCCCAAATATCAGCAAAACAGGATATATCAATTGAGACTTAAATTCTCAGTCCTGACATATTCATTATTTCCTATTGATCATCTGCACGTGTTACAACCTATGAAAATTAGTGCTTTTACAAGCAAAGCATTAGATACCCTAAGTTAACTAGTCACCCCATAAGCTTTTCTTTAAAATAAATTATTATCTAGCCCAATGTTATTTTCCTTCTTCATATACAGTAGTTTTAAAAGGCATGGTAACAAGTAAAAATACTTCAGGTTTAAACAAAATGCACTCATATTTGAAAAATTTCAACTATCAGTATAAAATATACTCTCTGTTAACAGGGATTTTTGGCGTTAATGAAAAAAAACAAGTCAACACAGCAACAAAGTGCTCATACTCCAAACAAAATATTCAAAATAAAACCCAAAATACATGAATTCACAAATAAAATGGTGTGATTTTGACCTTTGGTGTACAAATGTTTACTATGTAAATTGGTGACAAAATACACTCACACATGGTGAGTCAAAACTCAAACCCCAAAAAAAACACAATAGCAACTCAACATGTAAAAAAAACACTCAAGTGTTGTATGCAATAGACTGTAAACAAGAATAATACCATGGTATCTACAATAAGACACAAAATCTGAAACATATATTTAAAATATTGTGTTGAGTGCTTAAATTTGGTGTAAAATCTGGGGAAAAGGGTGATAATTATTTTGGGTATTCTGAAACGGGCGTTGTAAAACCAAAAACAACTAATTAAGAAATAAAAATGTATAATTGGGATATTGGGTGGGGAAAACTCTAATTAAATATTTATATTCAGATAAAAAGAAAAAATTAAAAACCAGTGTGCAACTTAATTGAGTTTTATTTAGTATTTTATTTAATTTTGAAATGGAGCAAACACAACAGAGTAACAATGCACCTGTTGTGCGCCACAGTTGTGGTTGCCCCTGCAGGTAAAAAAATTGAGTCAGTGAAACGCAAGTGCCTACTCAGGAAGGAGATGAGAGAGGAGAGTTCAATAGTGATGTTGTACTGACACAACCAGTACAAGGAGCACAATATGCAAGGGTGCAGATCATCAACCCTAGGGTCCCCAAGCTGACCCAAAAGCCCACTAAGGTTACAAATACCAAGAAAGTTAACAATAAAGAGGTAGAACTTACTTTGTTTGTGTTTGACCCTGTCTACTCCCATGAAGCAGTCCCAGAACCATGATTGTCATGTTCTGAGGCGCAGCACAGACACACAACAGGAAATTCTAGCCTTAGGATTGGATTTGTTCTAAGTCTTGGTTAGTTGGCAAGGAGGGTGAAGAAAATACCTTGTGGCCCTGAATAATAAATCTCTACTAGTTATGGCTAGAGAGAGGCACCAAAGTACTTGAAAACACAAAGACAGAAATATGAATAAACCCTAATTTTTATTGAGGATATAAAATTGGAATATATATTTGGTGTTACCACAAAAAAATACAAAGACAGCAGAATCACTTGCCACAAGCATAAATGAGGCTTGTGAGTTGCACAGACCAAGGAAGACAAACATATGAATTTGCATCTTTGTAAATAGACCTATTTTGAGAAGTGAAGGCAAAAGCAAGGGATTTTTCCTTGAAAGAACCCAACAAAACTGAGATTGAAAGAGTGCAAATATTGGCATTCACGTCATTGCCCCCTTCTAGATTAGCCTTTGTGGGGTGGTAAATGTGGAGGAACTTAGTATGAACTTGGGCAAACAGGCAACCACTTGAGAGGAGTTTCACAGTGTACTCTAATCCTTGCTTAAAGGTCCTTCCAAGGGCCCAATCCATAACAAGTCTAGATTATGAGCTTGTCCTCCCACTCTGTGTTGATAATACAGAACATGGTCTCCAATGGTAAACTCAGGCAGGAGAGAGAGTCCAGTATTGTCAGGAGAGAGCTCAAGCATCTTGGTCTTGTACTCAGAGATGTATGTAGTAGCTTGTATATCAATGATGTGGTTGACTAGATCTTTGATATGATCATCTGGGTTCACAGCCTTATCAGAGGAGAGGAGGGGAGCCCCCAGGAGCAACAGAGTGGTGGCCTCACGCCCATATATCATAGCAAAGGGAGAGCACCCAGTGACACAATGTTTTCTAAGGCAATACACAAAGAGAGCAGAAGTAAGTATAGATCCCAGTTTGCAGCGTCAGAGTAAGTGAGTTTCCTTATGATAGAAACCAGAGTCAAATTTGCACGCTCAAATGCCCCATTGATAGAGGGATTATAGAGGGCAGAGAAAGACTGACAAGACCCCAAGGCTTCAATAATAAAGGTTACTAACTTGGCGCTGAAGTTAGTCCCATTTTCAGATAACAACACTTGAGAAAAGCCATGGCAAAAGTATATGTCTTGCAACAGAAAGGCGGTATTTGTCTTAGCAGTGATGTCCTTAGTAGGGTGTGCCTCTACCCACTTGCTAAAATGATCAACAGCAATTAGAATAAAGCAGCAACCAGAGCAAGAGCGGGGGAGAGGACCTACTGTGTTAATACTGACTGTGTGAAAGGTGTGCTGTGGAGGGAATATCTTGAACTCATGAGAGGCAGCTCAAGGACGGTTTAGCTTTCAGTCATGACAACTAGCAATAACATCTGGAATTAGCTGGCAAAGATTTTCCCAGAAATATTTTTCTGGAGCCAGTCATAGGTCTTGGCAATGCCTCCATGTCCAATCTCTTTATGAGCCTAGAGTACTGACAAAAGGAAAAGGCTAGGGCTTACATATGGCAGGTATTGATCATGCATCTTTTTAAAGAGCTGATTATTGAAAATGAGAGTGTTCTCAGATAGCTTAGACAGGTTAGTTTGAATCTCTTCAGTCTACTTCTCCCAAGAGGAAAGATACCCAATTATTTTTTACAGCCAATCAGCCTCAGCAGGGTGTAGAGCCAGGATGGGCATTCTGGACAATCCATCAGCATTCTGATGTTGAATTCTGGGACAATTTAGCACAGTAAAGTTGTAGCCCTGCAAACAAAGGGCCCATCTAGCTAGCTGTCCTTCTGGTTCTTTGAGCTGCTGGAGCCATTTGAGCAAAGAATGGCCAGTGACCACAGTAAAGTGGGTGCCATAAACATAATGGCGGAATTTTTTTACCACATTCAGTACAGAAAGGCATTCTTTCTCTATGACACTATAGTTTTCATGTTTTTTGAGGACACAAGAAGTATACACTACACGGTGATCTACTCCTTCATTATCTAGTTGGGCCAGGATGGCCCCAATAACTAGGTTGCTATTGTCTGTATAAAGGATGATTTCCTTATTGTAGTCAGGATATACTAGGATGGGAGCCTCTTTGAGCTTTTGTTTGAGGGTCTCAAAGTCCTGCTTCTGGCAAGCAGTCCATTTGAAAGGGTCATTATACAACAGTTGGACTAAAGGTTTGCTAGTGTTGGCAAAGTCAGAGATGAGCTGTATGTAGTAACCCATCATGCCCAGAAAGACTTGAACCTCTCGTAGATTGGTGGGCAGAAGCATTTTGTCAATGGCCTCAACTTTCTTGGTCATAGGTCAAATCCCAGTTTGGACTAATTCATGACCCAAGAATTCAAGACTTTCCTTGAAGAAAGCATATTTAAACAGATTCAGCTTGAGGCCAGCTCCTTGAATATTAAGAGAGACTTCCTTGAGATGGGCCAAGTAGTTAGAAAAAGTTGTGCTGAAGACAGCTATATCATCCAAGTATACCAGGACATAAAAGAGCTTTAGATTGCAGAGTATTGAGTCTATGGCACTCTGAAAAGTGGAAGGAGCGTTTCACAGCCCTTGGGGCATGCATATAGACTCAAACAATACCTCAGAGATAATGAGCACTGCTTTTTGCCTGTCTTAAGGGGAGATATTAACCTGCCAGTATCCAGATGCTAGATACATGACTGAGAAGAACTTTTAGCTCCCAAGAAAGCAAAGGGTGTTTTCTATGCAAGGCATTGGGTATGAGTCCTTTTTAGTGAGGAAATTCAGGAAAAAATAGTAAATCACAATAAAATGTCACCCATCTTTCTTCTTGAGGATTAGCATAGGTGAAGCCCAAGGACTTTGTGAGGGGGCAAGCAGCCCAGCATCTAGCAGATATTTAAGTTCCTTAGATATTTTTACATCTTTCTCAACTATGATGGTAGGGTTTAGCTCAGAAGAGAGAAGTGTCACCAGTATCAATCTGGTGAATGACTTCTTTAGCTAGACCATAATCAGTGCTATCCTTAGAAAAGATGTCCTCAAATCAATCCAATAAGCCAAGCACTTCTTTCTGATGAACAGGAGACAGCTGCAGGAAGTCTTGAGTGATAAACAAGGATAGAACATGTGGTTTTTCCTCAGTAAGTTAAAGTCTTGGAAAGTGCAAAAGGGATGTAGCAAAAGAACATCATGAGAATTTAGCAACTTGACATAGCCAACAACCAGCCTCTAGACACATTTATGGGGAGAGCGGTTAAGTTAGCTACCAAAAGCTTGACAGGGTCTTTGTGAGAGACATCCAAGATCCCTGGGCAGAGATAGAGTTTGTTGCAACCTAGTGAGGGAGGAGAGTACAACTCTAAGAATGTGCATTCTGGAAACTTGTATGATATCTGAGAGTCCAGGATGGCTTGAGAGCCAGGGGGATGGTTACAGCAGAAGTGGCCAGTAGTGGAAACCCTTCAGACAAAGTGCAGGCCATGTGAGGACACTTCATGTTGGACAAATGGGTATGATCCTTCAAAGTGAAGACACCAGTTGGGTACTCTAAGGCACACATCTTGAGGAGTTTTTCAGGGACTTTGACAGGTTCCTCAAAAATTAGGGGGACTTCATACCCTTGAATAGAGAGGTAGCCATCTTTTAAATTAATAAATCCATTGTATTAACTAAGGAATTGGGTACCAACTAGCATATTGTAACTCTCATTTTCTAAAACTACAGAAGGCGCGTCTAAGAGTAGTTTAACAACTGCATAGAGAAAGTAGAAGAGTCCTCTATAGCACAAGTCATGGACAACCCAGCTGTACCATAATACAGGTGGTAATTAAGGTCAGGGGTGAGTTAAGCTTCTTTACAAGCTTTGAGGAGACAACGTTAACTGGAGACCCAGTGTCCAAAGCGGCCTTGGTCTTCATCTTTTGGATGGATATCTCTACACAAGTAGTTGTACAACCAAAGGGTGTGAAGACAGCCAGAATATCCTTGGCTTCAGTCAGAAGCATGGTAGTGGTTGTAGTATTCCCAGAGCGTAATTTGAAAGGAACAGCAATGGTTTTAGCAACTTCTAGGACATAATATTCATAGGTATTAGAGTCTTCAGTATATAAATCATCTATACCTAAATCATGAGAGATGTCATTAAATAATAGCAGAAATAGAGGCGCTTCAGAATTGGTGTGCTCAGTGTCTGTTATAAGCGGGGGAATTGGAGGAGACTGGGAAGAATTGTCAACCAAGAGCGTCTTTGCCTCTAAGTTGACTATTCTTTTCCCGCCTGGTCCTTATAATCAGCACCTTCAGCTTGTGGATTGGTACAGACACAGGAGTAGTGGCCTATCTGTCCACTTTTATGGCAACCCTGGTGTCTAGGAGGATTAAAGGAGTTCATGGTGAGAATTTGAGGACTACAGGAAGAAGAACCAGAAGTGGAGGCCTCTTGATTCTCTTACAAAACTGCTCCAGAGTCAGTAAAGTAAATGTCTTGTAATAGTATCTTTATTCTCTTCACAAACAAGAGCATGGCCTTGTGAGCTTTAAATTGGAGGCACATGAGTTGATTAACCTCAAGGGCTTGAGTGCAGGCCATGTAGGCTTCATGTGCTGTCAGCTGTCTGCTAGTCATTAATTGCTGTCCTTCCATATAGAACCTGTCAGCAAACTCATCCAAGGTCTCTTTAGGTTTGAACAAAATATGCATGAAGGTGTCCTTTTTTCACCTCTAGACTGAGATTGCTTCCAAACCCATTGATTAAGAGCTGCTTCATCTCTTCCTAAGTTTCAATAGAGGGCAGCTCTGGCACTAACACCTCTTGACAGGTTTGGTGCAGGAAGGTTAGAATGTGTTCTTTCTTAAACTCATCAGAGGCCCTCCTCATAGCAGTTTTGTATATGGTTATAAAAGCCGCAATAGTAGAAGTTTTGGGGTTAAAGAATTGTTTGAAAGTAGGTTTGAAGTGAGTCTTGGGGGTAGGGCCATCATTTTCACTATCTAGCACATTGATACACAGCAATAATTTGGCTTCAGATTTGGAGGGGGGTTGTTGTGCCCACAGCTGGCAGCCACTCTCCTAAAGAGTAGTCAGTGTATCAGTGATGCAGGAACTCATGTTATTATCTTGATCAACATGTTGTTCAGTAACGTCAGGTCAATAACCATGTGTGGTCACCACAGTTGAAAGCTCAGTCAAACAAGAGGTCAAAGAAGGTCCCACCAAGAGACAGGGAGAGAACCTGTCATTTACAGAGTCAATTAAATCACTCATCTCTTGAGCATCCTTGTCCAGGCTGAAGTGATCTTGCTTCAGGTGGTCTACTTCATTGGCTAGGACAATCAACTCCCTAGAACACTGAATTTGAGGGTTCCCAGGCAATCCTGGGCAGCAGCCATCCCCATTGATGACCTCAACTGGGCTAGTGAATCTAGTCACAGAGTTGCAAAGAACAGCAACTTCTTGTTGCAGGGTATTAACTTGTGCAGTCAAGGCAATTACTTGGGGGTCTGGCTGAGGAGGTTTTTTGGGGGCGTCCTTGGCTGCAATTAGACACATGTAGGTCTCTGATGGCGTCCCATAACTTCTGGTCTCTATCCACCATATTTTCAGACAGAGGAGAAGGAAGAACATCCATTTTAGGCGCAAATAACTTGTCTACTTGGTTTTGAAGCTTTGCAATGGAAGCAGCTGTGGTAGCCCTCTCCTGGGCAACTTCCTCTTGTAGTTCACAGAGATCTTGAGCAGTGTGAGCTACCACCTGCTGTAATTGATCAAAGCAGTAGGTGCCAAACTCATTGAGTTGTTCTAAAAGTCATTCAAAGTTGGAGAGGTAATCAGTCAGGGTGGAGTCTATTTGAGTTTTCCAGGGTTGTTGCAACTGATGAAATTTCATGCAGACTCCCCCTGAAATATTCAGGGATAGGCAAGTGTATCCGCTCTATATAGGTAACCAGACAAGACTGAGAAGCAATGGAGTCACGTTGATTATCAGGTATCAAAGAGTTCATGGAGTGAACCCAATGTTGGTAAGCAGCAAGCTGGTCCCAATGATTGATTACATCAGCTTGAAGGGACAAGATTCTTGGACATGGAGCTCAGCATCATCTGATGGTGGGCCAAAACAGGTTGAACAAAGCACAAGAGCAGATGGTCAGCAGAACCAGCCACTGAGAGAAGATGATGCAGGAATTGTGGAGCAACAATTAACTCATAGTAAACTGATCTATTAAACTTTAATTAGAGGTGGGGGATGGCTCTCTCACAGGCTATCCCAAGGGCTACCACCATGATTTGCTTCAAGTTGGGGGTGCTCATAGGGTAAGCTACCAGGCAGGGTCTATTTCCTAGGTTTAAGAGAGTGGGGACAATAGGCGGGTCTGAGATGTCCTCTTTAATAATAGGACTAGTAATTTCAAGCAAGGACAACTCCTTTAGTGGGGAGGATGCAGGCCTGAGAATGTAGTGGCAAAAGGGATCACTAAGGGGCTTGCAGCCATTGTAGTGAGCATCATTTTTTTTGTGTTCTGAGGTGCGGCACAGAAACACAAAAGGAGATCCTAACCTTAGGATTGGATTTGTACTAAGTCTTGGTTAGTTGGCAGGGAAGGTGACACAATTACCTTGTGGCCCTGAATAATAAAGCTCTACTAGTTGTGGCTAGAGAGAGGAGTCAAAGTACTTGAAAACACAAAGACAGAAATATGAATAGAGCTTAATTTTTTGAAGATAGAGAATTGGAATATATTTTTTGGTGTTACCACAAAACAATAAAAGGATGGTAGGATCACTTGCCACAAGCATGAGTGGGGCAAGTGAGTTGCACAGACCAAGGAAAACAAAAAGATGAATTCCCATCTTTGTAAATAGACCCATTTTGAGGAGCAAAGGAAAAATCAAGGTATTTGTTCTTTAAAGAACCCAAAAAAGTTTAAATCAAATGAGTGTGAATAATGCATTCACAAAAATGATGGAGAAGGTTAAGCCTGTGCTTGACACTAGCTACAAGTCCTACATCAGTGATGGCAACCAGGAAGACAGCAATAAGCCTGAGCTCTATAGGACTACAGAGGGGCAGCTAGTGCTCAAGAATGTTGCAGCCTTTTATAACAAGGTGCTTATGCCTTGTGTACCTGTCCCTGAGCAAGATCCCAGTTTGATTGAACCCACAAAGGCTGCCCAGAAAGTCATTTCCAACATCAAGCACAACATCTCTCTAAGGCTTATGTGGTAATTGGGTAATTACAAGACAGCTGCAGCCCTTGTTAGGGTGGATCTCAAATATACCCCCAAAACCTTCAACAAGTACATTGATACTGGCCAAGTTCTTGCCACAGGGAAATCCTTGTCTGTCTCTACCATGCTCACCTAGGAGCACAAATGGGAAATCTGCCAGTGGATTAACCAATACTGCCATCTTCAACTAGAAAATATTAAGTTGATGGACAAGTCCCTTTTTGGAGTCAATGTATCAACTAGCTTTTACTACCATGTGATCAAGGGCCTGCAGGGTTCCTGGAAAAAACATGGGGTCTCTCTGTACAATCAAAATAGCCCAACCAATGTCAAGTCCCAGAAAAAATATTCTGAGGCCTACACCTCACTCAAAAACAAAGAGACAGTGAAATTCTACTATATTGACAAATCAGCATTCACCTTGTCTATGTGCAATGCACATGAGTATGGCCCAAAAGGCTCAAATGACGGGTTAGCTTGGTGTGCTGCTGTCCATACCACATCCTATTGAATGGTAGTTCTCCTTGGTCCAAAGGGGATTGAGATGTATCAAATCATCTTGGGATGCCACAACAGCTGGATCTTCCTATCATTCCTCTAATTGTTCCAGGAGCACCTGAGGCGCATAAGCCCAGGCTTCATCAATATCATTGTGTTGTATAACATTGGGCTCTACGTGGTGGCAAATATTCTTGAGGAATTTCCAACTATCAACACCAGCATCACAGTTGGCCCTCCAACAATAGGCAAAATTAAATTTGTGCCTTCTCTTCCTCCCTGCCTATTTCCCATTCCTAAACCCTATCAAGGAGGTCTTTGGGTGGCTCAAGTGAGTTGTCAAGCGGGGGGTGTCAACTGGGACCAAGGACCTTTTTGATTTGCTGCAGGATGGTATCCACACCCTTCCAGCAGAGATTGTGGCCAAGTTTAATGGCTGCTGTATGGTGATTGGTAAACCAGTCCTTACTATAATTGAAATTGATCCATTAGGCTTGGTGAGCAAGAGGGCAACCAGCAATCATGCTATTAATGAAGGATATGGCAACCAATTGACTTAGTTTTAAGATTAGTCAATATAAACTATGGTCATCTAATCAGAAGTTAATATCAGGCTAATGTTTTAAAGGGATCTGATTGTAGAATAGAGGATCCTGGCGCTTCATGGTGGCCATCAATTATCCTATTCCTATATAACTTTCATACTTGATATTAAATAAAGGATCAATTATTAAATTTATATTATTTTTATAAGCACTAATATTGGAAAATTACTCAATTTATTCTTTAATAATTATTAAGTTGTGGTTTTAGTAAGCAAGATTACAACCAACAACCAACCCATACCTCCAATCACAACAATGGCCACACTGATTTGTTTATCTCTGTGTGCCTAGCCAAGGAGCCAATCAACTAAAGGGCTATCTATTCTAAATGGTTTTTATATTATTTAATTATTTTTTAAATTTAAATATTATTATTTTATATTTAGAAATTTCCAAGCCTGCAATCACATAGAACAGCACCATTGATACAGATGTCCAAATTTTGTATTGTAAATTAATTTATTCTAATGTATTCTGTTTTGCTAATCCCAAATAATTAATATCACATTATGATAATTATATAGAAGTGTCACTTCTGTCAAATAATATAAAAAGTAAACTAAAAAAATAATAAAAGCACTGAAGTTATATATGATTTTTATTAAATTTAGTAGTTCAAATGTAATAAGACCTTCTGTAAGTTTTGTTTTGTAATAATAGATTGCTAAAATAGAAGTTAGTTAAAAAATTATACTAAAAAAGTAAAAAACAAAAATTTTAAAATATATTAGAGAGAAAGAAATTTTATTATTGAAAACAATAATGGGTTCAGTGGTATGCACCCACCTGGAAATGGAGGTGTTGCACAACCTCCACTGCCACACCATGAATAGTGGATACACCCTTATTGAAATACTCCCGCCTGCTGGTGAAAGGCATTAGTGTCAGGTGATAGTGAGGCAGCAGCTTTTCAGACGGGGCTGCAAACCTGTATATCTCAGCCAGGACCAGGGCGTCCTGGATTACATGGTCCACTAAGTTGTAGCCCAGGGGGACCTTCTTCTCATCCAGGGAGAGCCTGGTCTTGTTGATTGCAAGGAAGTCCCTGTCTAGGTCCTTAACGTTGGCTCCCATCCTAAAGTAGAACATGAACCCCAGGTAAACCAGAAGATGAAGCCTTTTCCTAGCAAAGGCTTCAGTAAAATCACAAATTTTATTGAAAAAGTGCTAATCCTTTTTAATGTTTGGTCTTGGCAAAATAAAGCTTTATAGCTAGAGGAAGCCCTGTATAATTGGCACACCAGGCCAACCCAAAGTCTGCCTGGAGGATCTTGGTTTTCTTGAGAGCTGTTGCATTTAAAACAGCCAGTTTTGATATCACATCTCCAAAGTTCTCCAATAGATAGGAGAGTGTTTGCTCTGACAGGAAGCAGAAGCAAGCGCCCACATGAGTCTGGCACATCTCTGATATGTTCTTGAATGGATGTGTCTCCAGGACGTCCCAAACACGCTCAATAGAGTTTAAAAAATAAACTCTATTGAGAGAAACCGGGCCAAGGCAGATTAACTGGGCATCCTTATTGTTGTTTTCTGAGGCGCGGCACAGAAACACAATGGGGAATCCTAACCTTAGGATTGGATTCATACCAAGTCTTGATTAGATGACAGGGAAGGCTATGTGACTACCTTGTGTCCCTGATTGAATAATATCTACTAGATGTGGCTAGAGAGGCGCCAAAGTATGTGAAGACACAAAGAAAAAAATTTAAACAGAGCATAATTTTATTGGTGAATTAAGAAAAGGAATATATAGTGGTTGTTGATACCACAAAACACTACCAGGACGGTAGGATCACTTTCCACAAGCATGAGTGGTGCAAGTGAGATGCGCAGAGTCAATAAACCAAACAATTGTATTTTCTGATTCAGTCATCAACTCATTTCAAGAGGCAAAAGCAAAAGCAAGAGATTTGTCTTTGAAATGGCCCACCAAAGGCAAAATTGACACATGGTGAATAGCGGGATTCACAACATTGCCCTCCCCTAGATTGGCCTTAGGGGGGCAGTACTTGCGGAGGAACTTGACATGCACTTGAGTAAAGGGACAACCACTGGAGAGTAGCTTTACAGTGTATTCAGACCCTTGTTTAAAGGTCACTTCCAAAGGGCTGATCCACAGAGTGTCCAATTCTATGCGCGCGCCCACCCAATCTGTGTTGGTAGTAAATAACATGATCACCAACATCAAATTCAGGCAAGGGGGAGCGTCCAGCATTATTGGGAGAAAGCTCAAGCATCTTAGTTTTGTATGAAGAAGTGTAGGCAGTGGCCTGTATATCAATTATATGGTTGACTAGATTCTTGATGTGATTGTCAGGATTCATGGCTTATCAGAGGAAAGCAGGGGGCCCCCAAGAGCAATAGGGTAGTAGCCTCCTGCCCATAGAGCATAGCAAAAGGGGAGTAACCAGTGACACAATATTTTCTAAGGCAATACACAAAGAGAGCAGCAGGTAAGTATAGGTCCCAATTGGCAGTGTCAGAGTAGGTGAGCTTCTTCATGATAGAGACCAGTGTTGAATTTGCATGCTCAACCGCCCTATTAGTAGAAGGATTATAGGGGGCAGATTAAAACTGGTGTGATCCTAAGGCCTTGACAACAGAGGTTATCAACTTGGCGTTGAAGTTAGTCCTATTATCTGAGAACAACTCTTGAGGACAGCCATGGCGGTAGAAAACATCTTGTATCAGGAAGGCAGCAGTTGTCTTAGCCGTGATGTCCTTTGTAGGACAAGCCTCAAACCACTTTCTGAAGTGATTAACAGCAATCAGGATAAAGCAACACCCAGAACGTGAGTGGGGGAGAGGACCTACCGCGTCAATGCTGATAGTATAAAAAGCATGTTGAAGGGGAACTAATTTGAATTTGTGGTCAGCAGCTTGAGGCCTCTGCAGCTGGCAGTCATGGCAACTAGCTATGACGTCTGGGATCATCAGGCAAAGGTTTTCCCAGAAGTAATTCTTCTGAAGCCAGTCAAAAGTCTTGGCAATGCCTCCATGCCCAGTCTCTTTATGAGCTTGCGACACCAACAAGAGGCAAAGACTGGGTTGTACATAAGGCAGATATTGATCTTGTACTTTCTTGAAGAGCTGATTGTTGTGTATGAGGGTACCTTTGGATAGCTTGGACAAGGCCAGTTGGACCTCTTCTGTCTTGCTTTCCCAAGAAGAAGGGTATCCAATTAGTTTGTACAATCAGTCAGCCTCCGCAGGATGTAAAGCAAGAATAGGCATTCTGGATAGCCCATCAGCTATCTGATGTTGAATTCTGGGACAATAGAGCACAGTGAAGTTGTAATCTTGCAGACATAGGGCCCATCTAGATAGGCGCCCTTCTGGCTCCTTAAGTTGAGTAACCATTTAAGCAAAGCATGGTCAGTAACAACTGTGAAATGGGTACCATACACATAGTGGCAGAACTGTTTGACTGCATGCAACACGGCAAGACACTCCTTCTCTGTGACACTATAATTCTTCTCATGCTTGTTTAGCACGCAGGAAGTGTAAGCCACAGGATGGTCTATACCCTTGTTGTCTAGTTGGGCCAGAATAGCCCCAATAGCAAGATTGCTAGCGTCAGTGTATAGGATGAACTCCTTATCATAGTCAGGATACACTAGGATTGGCGCCTCTTTGAGTTTTTTGCTTAAGGGTTTCAAAGGTGTGCTGCTGACTGGCGGTCCATTCAGAAGGGACATTACGTAACAGCTGGATGAGGTTCACTAGTATTGGCAAAGTCAGGAATAAACTGTCTGTAGTAGCCCATCATCCCTAGAAAGACTTGTACCTCTTGCAGTTTGGTGGGCGGAAGCATTTTGTCAATGGCTTCAACCTTCTTAGTCATTGGGTGAATCCCTGTCTGGGTTACTTCATGGCCCAAGAATTTAAGATGCTCTTTGAAGAAAGCACACTTGGGAGGTTTTAGTTTAAGGCCAGATTCTCAAATCTTTATGAACACCTCTTTGAGGTGAGCCAGGTGATTGGTGAAGGTAGCGCTGAAAACCGTTAAATCATCTAAGTATACTAGGACGCATGACAGCTTCAAGTTGCAGAGGATGGAGTCCATGGCCCTTTGGAAGGTAGCTGGGGCATTAAAGAGTCCCTGTGGTATGCAAGTAGGCTCAAACAGCCCTTCAGATGTAATGAGCACGGCTTTATGGCAATCCTTGGGCAATAGGTCAGCTTGCCAGTATCCAGATGCTAGATCTATTGCAGAGAAAAACTTAGAGCCTCCAAGACGTTGAAGAGCATCATCAATACACAGCAAGGGATACAAGTCATTCTTGGTCAAAGAGTTCAATTTACAGTAGTCCATCACAATACAATGACCTCTATCTTTCTTCTTTAAGATGAGTAGCGGGGATGCCCAAGGACTTTGGGAAGGTGCCAGAAGCCCAGCGTCCAACAGTTGTTTGAGCTCTTTAGATACCTGGGCGTCCTCCACGCGGCTGTGGTAATATGGTTTAGCACAGAAGGGGGCGTCACCTGTGTCAATCTGATGGATAACGCCTTTGGCTAACCCATAGTTGGTACTGTCCTTGGCAAAGATGTCAGAAAATTGGTCTAGCAAGTCTAGCGCCTCTTTCTGTTGAACCAGGGACAGCTGTGGAAAGTATTGCACAGTGAACAAGGATAGGACTTGGGGTTCATCCTCAGGTAGGTTAAAATCTTGGAACGTGCCAAAGAGATGAAGAGAGAGGACATCAGGAGTGCTCAACAACTTGCCATATCTGACAACCTGCCCCCTAGACACAGTCATGAGAAGAGCAGTCAGGTTGGCTACCAACAATTGAACAGGGTCCTTATGGGAGACATCTAGGATTCCAGGACAGAGATAAGGTTTGGTGCGCCCTAATGAGGGGGGAGAGTACAACTCCAAGAAGGTTTGTTCTGGTAGTTCATATGATATCTGGGAGTCTAGGATAGCCTGGGAGCCAGGGGGGGATGGTGACAGCGGACGTGGCTAGGAGAGGGATCCCCTCAGACGCAGGACAAGCCATGGGTAGACATCTTATGTTTGAAGAGTGGGTGCAATATTTGAGGATGAATACCCCAGTGAGGTATTCCAAAGCGCACGTCTTCAGGTGCTTCCTGGGAACTTTAACCATCTCTTCACAGATCAGAGAGACTTTGTATCCCAGAATAGAGAGATAATCATCTTTCAAGTTGATTATCCCATTTTATTTTCTAAGGAACTGAGTGCCAACTAAGAGATTGTAACTCTTGTTTTCCAAGACAACTACTGGCGCAGCTAGGAGATGCTTGCCAAACCGCATGGGTAGAGCAGAGTACGCCTCTATGGCGCAGGTCATAGACAGTCCAGCCATGCAATACAACTGGTGATAATTAAGGTCAGGGGCAATTTTGAGTTTCTTCACAAGTTTGGAGGAGACAACGTTGACTGGCAAGCCAGCATCTAAAACGGCCTTGATCTTCACTTTTTGAATGGATATCTCTACTCAAGTGGTAGTGCAACCAAAGGGTGGAAGGACAGCCAAGATATCTTGAGCCTCTGCTAGTTCCTTATACCACTTCTCAATCATGCATCTTAATCCTGGGAACTCCTTATAAAAAGTTTGGAGAGGGAGTGAAACATATACATTCTTGAAGACAGCGTCAGCAACCTCGGCAGCTTCTTCTGACAACTCCACTAGCACAGGGGACCTCTTAGCTTGAGTGAGGTAATGGCAAGAGACAACTTTTTTGGCTTCAGACAAAGGTTTAGCGGTAGTTGTAGTCTTTCCTGATTGCAATTTATAGGGGACTGTAATGGTTTTGGGAACAGCCAGAACAGAGTACTCATATGCATTGGCATAATCTGTATCAGAGTCATCCAGATCAGAGTTGTCAGAGATATTGTGGAACAGTAGGAGGATAGAATGAGCCTCATTATCAGCAGGCTTGGAGTCAGATATAGAGGGAGGGATTGAAAGAGACTGGGAAGAATTGTCAACTGAGAGCGTCTCTGCCTTTAGGTTGACTGTTCTTTTCCTACCTTCTCTTTTGGATCAGCCCCTTCAACCTGTGGGTTGGTGCAGACTTGAGAATGGTGGCCTATCTGGCCACAGTTGTGGCAACCTTGGCGTCAAGGAGGATTTTGCAAGTTCATGGTTAGAATGCAAGGACCACGAGAAGACAAACCAGAGTTAGAGGCAGCTCAACTTTCCCTAACAACTGCCCCAGAATGGGTAAGGTGCATGTCCTGCAACAGCGTCTTTATGCTCTTCATAGAGATAAGTATGGCCTTATGGGCTTTGAAGTGAAGACACAGAAGCTTGTTAACTTTGAGAGCTTGAGCGCAAGCCATGTAAGCTTTGTGTGCTGTCAATTGTCTGCTTGTTATTAGTTGTTGTCCTTCCATGTAGAATCTATCTGCTAATTCAGCTAGAGTCTCCTTTGGTTTGAAAGCAATGTGCATAAAAGCGTCCTTTTTTAATTACAGGCTAAGGTCACTGCCAAACTTGTCAATCAGAAGCTGCTTCATATCTTCCCACGTCTCAATGGTGGGTAGTTCAGGCACCACCACCTCCTGGCAAATTGGATGTAGACTGGTCAAAATATGTTCCTTCTTAATCTCATCTGATGCTTGTCTCATGGCAGTTTCATAGATAGTTAGTAAAGCTGCAATGGTCAAGGTTTTGGGATCAAAGACTTGCTTAAAGGTAGGCTTGAAGTATGCTTTGGGAGTTGGACCACCATTGTTGCTATTGAGTACATTTATATGCGGGGAAAATTCTGATTTGGATTCAGAGGGGGGCTGTCTAGCCCACAGCTGACAAACACTTTCTTCAAGGGTAGTCAGGGTCTCAACAGCGCGGGCACCTGTATTGATAGCTTGAGTAGTCTGTTGTTCACTAACATCTAGGTGTTGACCTTGGGAGGTCACTACTGTGGAGAGATCAGCCAGTCAAGAGGTAAGAGATGGCCCCACTGAGAGGCAAGGGGTGAACCTGTTGTTCACGGAGTCAATCAATTCACTCATCTCTTGTACATCTCTATCCAGCTCAGTATGATACTGCTTCAAATGATCCATCTTGTTAGCTAGGGCAATTAGTTCCCTAGTGCATTGGATTTGAGGGGCTTCTGATAAGCCAGAGCAGCAACTATCTTTGTCAACAACCCCAACTGGACTAGTAGCAGTTGTCATCATCTCACATAGGGCAACAAGTTCTTGCTGTAGCTCCGCAATTTGAGGAGTCAACTCAAACACCTGGGGGTCAGTTTGAGGAGCCTCAGTGGGACGTCCTTGACTGCAAGTAGTTGTACGTAGCTCTTGAATAGCATCCTATATTTACTGCTCTCTATCCACCAAGTCATCAGAAGGGGGAGAGGGCAGAACATCTGGCTTGGGTGTAGCTATTTCATTCACTTGGCTCTGGAGTTTGGCTATGACAGCAGCGGTGGCAGCTCTTTCTTGACCAATTGCTGTACTGAGTTCATTAAGGCTGTTAGCAGCAAAGTCTGCTACCTGCTGTAGGTGCTCAAATGAATACCTGCTGAATGCATTGAGCTGCTGCACAAGTTGTTTGAAATCAGAGACATAAGTGTTCAAGGTGGAATCTACTTGAGTTTGCCAGGGTTGTTCTAACTGGTGAAACTTGTGTAGACGCTCCCTGACATATTTAGGGATGGACTGGCGCATTTTTTCAATAGAATTAGCCAAACAGGTCTGGGAGGTAATGGAGTTGCGCTGATTGTCAGATACAAAGGAAAACAGGGAATGAATCCACTGCTGGTGGGCCGCAAACTGATCCCAGTGATGGGTGACGGCAGCTTACAACAACAAAATTTCCTGAACATGAAGCCCTAATACCATTTGATGATGGGCTAAGGCAGGTTGTCCAAAGGAGGACAATAGATGTTCAGCAGAGCCAGCTGCTAAGAGGAGATGCTAGGGAAATTGTGGCAAAAATCAATTTGTAGTATTCTTCCCAATTAAACTGAAGCTGGATTCAAGGGATGGCCCCATCACGGGCTATCCCAAGGGCTACTGCCATGACTTGTTCCAAGTCAGGGGTACCCAAAGGGTAAGCAGCTAGGCAGGAACCATTCCCAAGGTTCAGTACATTAGAGATAATAGGCAGGTTGGCAATATCTTCCTCAATAGGAGGGCTAGTAATTTCAGGTGAAGTTGGCTCTTGTATAGGCGGAAGCAAAGGACCTGAAAACGTGGATGCAAAAGGGATAACCAAGGGGCTTACAGCCCATGTAGTGAGCACCATTTTTGTTGTGTTCTGAGGCGCGGCACAGACACACAACAGGGAATCCTAACCTTAGGATTGGATTCATACTAAGTCTTGGTTAGATGACAGGGAAGGCTATGCAATTACCTTGTGGCCCTGTAAGAATAATCTCTACTAGTTGTGGCTAGAGAGAGGCGCGGAAGTACTGGACAACACAAAGACAAAAATGTAAATAGAACTTAATTTTATTGATAAATTAGGAAAAGGAATATATAGTGGTTGTTGATACCACAAAACACTACCAGGACAGTAGGATCACTTGCCAAAAGCATGAGTGGGGCAAGTGAGATGGGCAGAGTCAAGAAACTGAACAATTGTATTTCTTGATTCAGTCATCAACTCATTTTGAGAGGCAAAAGCAAAAGCAAGAGATTTGGCTTCAAAATGGCCCACCAAAGGCGAAATTAACACATGGTGAATAGCGGTATTCACAATACTTATAGACAGTAACCACCCACTCAGATTCCCTTTGCCATGCAACAGCGTGGCTAACACCCCCTAGTCATTGGGAAGGAACCATGCATTTGGTCCTCAAGTTTGTGGACCACATGAGGTGACAGGTCCAGATGCCTGACCACATGGTTGGTGTAGTTTGCATAGAACATGGCAGGGACTTACAGGATCAGGACTCAGTGCACAACACCATCTATGACTTCTAAAAACAAATGAGTATTATGAAATATTTTTTTAAAGTTTTAGATTACCTTCTTTGATGTCCTCCTTAACAGTGGCTTTTGCAGACTTAGCCATCCTTGACGCAACCAGTTGTACAGAAAATTTGGTATCCTCTGTTATGGCTCTCTTTGTTGGTTTGAGATTGCATACATCTTGGCGTCATCAACCCAACTGAAAGTGCAGAGAGGGCAAAGGACTTGAACTGTTGGCCTTCCACAACAGTCTTCTGTATGTTTAAAAGGTGCTTGATTGTCTTCTCTGATGTGTCAGGCATTTTGATCATAAGGGCCTTTGTGGACACCTTTTCATGTTTGCCCCCTGTGAGGACAGGAAACTTCACCTTTGCTTTGACCTTTTGGTCAATGTCTTTTTATCTTTGCTTTTGCAAGTTCCAGATCTTTTACATGCTTCTTGAGTTCTCTCATATGATCTTTTACTAAATTTTGCATATGTTTTTATAGCTTTTACCCCAATAAACTCTGTGTTATTCTGATACTATTGTCTCTTTGTTACTTGTTTGTTTTCCTTTTTACTACATTATCACATCTTTTTACCCATAGTGTATATGTTTTTACATTTCTCTCATATGTGTTGTTTTCTTTGTGTTGGCATTGCTTCCATAATTGCCTTATTATTTTATCACTTTATATAGCCCCTTGTTAAAATATTAACAACAATTTGGTGATCAGGTGAATTTAAATTAGAAAATTATATTTTTATTGTGTCCAGATAAAGTTTTTGCTTATCCAAATTCAAAACCTTAATGATAAACTTTAAGCCAATCAGGAGTTGAATGAGAAAGTGATTGTTGTGACATAAATGGTTATTCAATAATTCTTTGATGAATGTGTGCTAATTAATATGATTGGCTGGATGTTTTGCCATTGTACGCCATTGCCACTGTGG
This sequence comes from Entomophthora muscae, assembly GCA_014839935.2. Classification (NCBI taxonomy): domain Eukaryota; kingdom Fungi; phylum Entomophthoromycota; class Entomophthoromycetes; order Entomophthorales; family Entomophthoraceae; genus Entomophthora; species Entomophthora muscae. Next base: position 53,326 of record QTSX02006491.1, read on the forward strand.
CAAGTTGTTGGTGGACTAGTGCCCAATCAGCTTCTGGGTTAGCACTAGTCCACCAACAACTTCCCACAGCAACAATGGCATACAATGGCAAAACATCCAGCCAATCATATTAATTAGCACACATGCATCAAAGAATTATTGAATAACCATTTATGTCACAACAATCACTTTCTCATTCAACTCCTGATTGGCTTAAAGTTTATCATTAAGATTTTGAATTTGGATAAACAAAAACTTTATCTGGACACAATAAAAATACAATTTTCTAATTTAAATTCACCTGATCACCAAATTGTTGTTAATATTTTAACAAGGGGCTGTGTAAAGTGCCAAAAATAATAAAGCAATTATAGAAGCAATGTCAACACAAAGAAAACAACACATATGAGAGAAATGTAAAAACATATACACTATGGGTAAAAAGATGTGATAATGTAGTAAAAGGGAAAACAAACAAGGATAAACAAAGAGACAATAGTATCATAATAACACAGATTTTATTGGGGTAAAAGCTATAAAAGCATATGCAAAATTTAGTAAAAGATCATATGAGAGAACTAAAGAAGCTACTCAAAGACCTTGACTCTGCAATTACAGAGATCAAAGAAATTGAACACAAGGTCAAAGCAAAGGTGAAGTCTGCTGTCCTTACAGGGGACAAAATTGACAATGTTCTGCAGAGCCCTTGATGGCCAAGATGCCAGACACATCCAAGAAGACAATCAAGCACCTTTTAAATGTACAGAAGACTGTTGTGAAAGGCCAAAAGTTCAAGTCCTTTTCCCTCTCTGCACTGTCAGTTGGGTTGATGACGCCAAGATGTATGCACATCTCAAACCAACAAAGAGAGCCATAACAGAGGAAACTGAATTGCTGGTGCAACTGCTTGCATTAAGAAAGGCCAAGCCTGATGGAGCTGCCAGCAAGGAGGAAACCCAAGAAGGTAATCTAAAAAAGAAATATAATAAAATCTCCTAAGTTCTTACCTGTTATTTTTAGAAAAATTTTGATAGAAAAATACTCCAGGTCCTGGTCCTCTTTGTCCCTGCCACCTTTTATGCCAATTATGCAAATCACGTGACCAAGCAGCTGTTTCTGTCCCCCCTGTTGTTTGGGAGCTTGAGGACAGGATTCACATGACCTTTCCAATGTCTAGGGAGACATTATCGTGGCTGATGCACGGCAAGGGGGGCATCTGAGTGGGTGGTTACTGCCTACAAAAATGCCCAGTTGGTCTGTCTTGACCTGGTGGTCCTCAGTGGAGTTTACTATGTAAAATCCATTGAGCTTTTTTGGGATGTCCTGGAGACGCTCCCATTCAAGAAAATACCGGAGATGGGCCAGTCACATGCGGCTGCTTGCTTCTGCTTCCCAGTGGAGCACACTCTCTCTTACCTGATTTAGAACTTCAGGCGTGCGGTGTCAAAATTGGCTGTTGCAGACGCAACAGCTGTTAAGAAAACAAAAATCCTCCTGGAAGACTTTGGGCTGGCCTGGAGTGCCAATAAAACATGGCTCCCTGAAGCAATGACGCTTACCTTTTTCATGAAAAAATACAAGAAGAAAATCAGTGCAATATACAACAAACTCTTCAACTTTACTGAAGCCTTTGTTGGGCAAAGGCGTCACTTTGTGGTTTACCTGTGATATCTTTTCTTCTTTGGGATGGGTACCAGCATAGAGGACCTGGACAGGGTCCTTCTGGTATCAAAAAGGCCAGACTCTCCCTGGATGGGAAGAAGGTCCCCCAGGATATGCATCAGTGGATTATGTGATACGGGACAGCCTGGTCCTGGCTGTAATTTACGGGTCTGCAGCCCCGCCTAAAAAGCTACTGCTTCACTCCCATCTCACCATCCTCCCTTTTACTAGCAGGCGGTATTATTTTAACCAGAGTGTATTCAGTGTATATAGTGTGGCAGTGGAGGTTGTGCGCCACCTCCTTTGCCAGGTGGGTACATACCAAATAACCTTTACAGGCACCCTCAATAAAATCTCTTCTACAATTAATCTACATTACAATTTATATTATTTTTAATTATAATTATTTTTAAACAATTTTTATTTTAGTAATATATTAATAAAATATAAATATCTTAAAGCAGATATTTATACAGTTATAATAATATTGATTTATAAAAAATTACATATAACTTGAGCATGTTATATTTAATTTTTTAATATACTTTTTATATTTATTTGACAGAAGTGACATTTAAATATACTTAATATATTTTGGTATTAAATATTTTGGGTTGTCACCACTGAATACAATAAAATAAATTAATTTGCAATAAAAAATATTATGCATCTGCATCAGTTGTGCTGTTTTATGGGATTGCAGGCTTGGAAACTTCTAAATATAAAATAATAATATATAATAGTAAATTAGATAATATTAAAAATAGATGGAAAAGCTAAGCCTTTAATTGATTGCCTGCTTAGAGAGGCATGTGGGGATGAATGAATCAGCGTGGCCATAAAACTTGGCCAAAGTCTCAGCTGGAAGGGTGTGGATCCCAGCCTGTTGCAAATCAAACAGGTCCTTGGTCCCAGTTGGCACCCACCACTTGACACTTGCTTTAGCCACCCAAAGACCTCTTGATGGGATTTAGGGATGGGGAATAGGTGAGTAGGAAGAGAAGGTGCATATTTACCATGGCCAATTGCTGAGGGCCAACTGCAATGCTTGTGTCAATAGAGAAAATTTCTGAAGAATATCTGCCACCATGTAGAGTCCAATGTTATCCAGCACTGTTGTAATGACACCGTTCACCATGTTTTGATTTTGCCCTCAATAAATTATTTTGAGGGCAAACCTCTTGCTTTTGCTTTTGCCCCTTGAAATGAGTCTGGTTCCAAATTGGTGATTTCTCTGTTTGGTTTCTTAATCCTGCACAACTCACTTTCCCCACTCATGCTTGTGGCAAGTGATCCTACAGTTCTATTACTGTTTTGTGGTATTGTCAACCACTATATACTTTATTTCATGTTCACCAATAAATTTTAAGTTCTATTCACATTTTTGTCTTTGTGTCTTCACGTACTTTGGCGCCTCTCTAGCCATGTCTAGTAGATATTATTCAATCAGGGACACAAGGTAATCATATAGCCTTCCCTGTCATTCTAACTAAGACTTAGTACAGATCCAATCCTAAGGTTAGGATTCCCCATTGTGTATCTGTGCTGCACCTCAAAACACAAAAAAATGGTGCTCACTACAGGGGCTGTAAGCCCCTTGGTTATCTCTTTTGCATCCACACTTTCAGCTCCTTTGCCTTCTCCTATACAAGAGCCAACTTCACCTGAAATTACCAGTCCTTCTATCAAGGAAGACATAACAGACCCACCTATTGTCCCTACTGTGCTGAACCTTGGAATTGGTCCCCGCCTAGAGGTCTACCCTTTGGGTACCCCTGACTTGGAACAAGTCATGGCAATAGCCCTTGGGTTCGCCCGTGATGATGCAATCCCTTGCCTCCAGCTACTGTTCAGTTGAGCTGAATACTAAAAATTGATTGTGGCTCTGCAATTTCCACAACATCTCCTTTCAGCAGCTGGCTCTGCTGAACATCTATTGTCATTCTTTGTACAACCTTCCTTGGCCGACCATCAAATGGTGTTAGGGCTCCACGTTCAGGAGATTTTTTCTCTACAAGCAGCTGTCACTCATCACTGGGACCAGTTTGCTGCCTATCAAAAATGGATCCACTCCCTGTTTTCCTTGGTGTCTGACAATCAGCGCAACTCTGTCACTTCCCAAACCTATTTGGTCAATTCCATTGTGCAAATGCGCCAGTCCATCCCCAAATACGTCAAAGAACATCTACATGAGTTTCACCAGTTGGAACAACCCTGGCAAACCCAAGTAGACTCCACCCTAAACGCCTATCTCACCAATTTCAAATGGCTTGGGTAGCAGCTCAATGAGTTCAGTGCTTATTCCTTCAATTATCCACAACAAGTAGCAGATCTTGCTGCTAAAGACCTCTGCAAACTTGGCAAGGAATTTGATCAAGAAAGGGCTGCTACCACCGCTACCATTGCCAAACTCCAGACTCAAGTAAATGAACTATATACCTCCAAATCAGATGCTCTGCCTTCTCCTCCATCTGATGATTTGGTGGATAGAGAACAGCGTCTTTGGGATGTCATTTGAGAGCTGAGAGTGACCACTTGTAGTCAAGGCCGCCCTGCCAAAGCACCTCAGCCAGATCCCCATGTGCTTGCTTTAACGGCTCAAGTTGCAGATTTACAGCAGGAGGTTGCTACCCTATGTGAAGTGATGGAGGCTACTGCTAGTCCAACTGGAGTCATTTACAAAGATGACTGCTGCCCCAGCCTGTCAGGGCCCCCCCAAACTCACTGTGCTAGAGAGTTGATAACTCTAGCTAATGAAGTAGACCACTTGAAACAAGACCACTCTGATCTTGATAAAGATATACAAGAAATAAGCGAGTTGATCAATTTGGTGAATGATAGGTTTGCTCCCTGTCTCTCAGTGGGTCCTTCTCTTACCTCCCAGCTGGTTGAACTTTCCACAGTAGTAACAACACAAGGCCAGTGCCTAGACATTACTGAGTGACAGACCACCTTAGCTAGTAATATGGGTGCCCGCACTGCTGAGACCCTGACTACTCTTGAAGAGAGTGTTTGTCAGCTGTGGGCCAGACATCACTCACCAAGTCTGAAGCAGAACTCTCCCCACGCATAAATGCACTTGATAGCAACAATGGCGGCCCAACTCCAGAAGCTCACCTCAAGCCTACCTTTAAGCAAGTCTTCAACCCCAAAACTTCTACTATTGCAGATTTCCTAACTATCTATGAAACTTTCATGAAGAGTACATATGATGAGGTTAAGAAGGAGCCATTCTAAACTTCCTGCACCCAACCTGTCAGGAGGTAGTAGTGCCTGAGTTGCCCACCATTGAGACTTGGGAAGAAATGAAGCAGCTTCTGATTGACAAATTTGATGGCAACCTTAGTTTGGAAGTGAAGAAGGACGCCTTCATGCACATTGCTTTCAAACCAAAGGAGACTCTAGCTGAATTAGCAGATAGATTCTACATGGAAGGACAACAACTGATAACAAGCAGACAATTGACAGCACACAAAGCTTACATGGCTTGCGCTCAAGCCCTCAAGGTTAATCAGCTGCTATGCCTTCACTTTATGGCTCATAAAGCCATGCTTTCCTCTATAGAGAGCATAAAGACACTGCTACAAAATATGCATCTTACCCATTCTGGGGCAGTTGTTAGGGAGAGTTGTGCTGCTTTCAACTCTGGCTCTTCTTCTCGCGGCCCTTGTATCCTCACCATGAACTCACAAAATCCTTCTCAATGCCAAGGTTGCCATAACTGTGGCCAGATAGGTCACCATTCTTGAGTCTGCATCAATCCTTGGGTTGAAGGAGCTGATCCAAAAGAGCAGGCAGTAAAAGAGCAGTCAACCTAGAGGCAGAGACGCTCTTGGTTGACAATTCTTTGCAGTCTCCCTCAAACCCCCCTCCATAGCTGACTCTGAGCCTGCTGACTCTGAGGCTCATCCCATTCTGCTGCTATTTCACAACATCTCTGCTGGCTCTGACATGAAATATCAGATGAGGAGGACCCCAACACCTATGGGTATTCAGTTCTTGTTGTCCCCAAAACCATTGAAGTCCCTTATAAGTTACTCTGAGAAAACTACAAAAAATGCTAAAACTCTATCTGAAGCCAAAAAGGTTGTCTCTCGCCCATACCTCACTCAAGCTAAGAGGTCCCCCGTGCTTGTAAAGTCATCCAAAGAAGCTGCTGAGGCAGCTGATGCTGTATCCAAGAACGCTGCAGTCTTGCTTCCTCTCCAGACTGTATATAAGGAGCTTCCAGGCTTGAGATTCATGATTGAAAAATGGGGAAAAGAGCTAGCAGAAGCCCAGGACATTCTGGACGTCCTCCCTCCCTTTAGTTGTACTACCACTTGTATGGAAATATCCATCCAAAATAAGAAAATCAAGGCTGTCATGGACACAGGATCTCCTGTTAATGTTGTCTCCTTAAAGCTTGTCAAGAAGCTCAAACTTGCCCCCAACCTTAACTATCACCAGTTGTATGGCACAGCTGGACTATTCATGAGTAGCGCTATAGGGGCTTATTCTGCTTTTCCCATGCATTTTGGCAAGCTACTCTTGGATGTGCCTGCTGTTGTCTTAGGGAATGAGAGTTACAACCTCCTACTTGATACTCAATTCCTTAGGGAATACAATGAGATCATCAACTTGAAGGATGGCCACCTCTCTATCCTAGGGTACAAAGTCCCTCTGATCTTCAAAAATCCTGTTAAAGTCCCTGGGAAGCGCCTCAAGATGTGTGCCTTAGAATATTCCACTGGTGTTTTCACCCTAAAATACTGTAACTACTCATCCAACATGAAGTGTCCTCCTATGGCTTGCCCTATGTCTGAGGGGATTCCTCTCCTGGATAGTTCTGCTGTAACCATTCCCCCCTGGATCTTAAGCTATCATAGACTCCCAAATACATATGAGTTGCCTGAGCGCACATTCCTAGAGTTATACTCTCCTCCCTTGCTAGGGCGCAACAAACCCTACCTTTGCCCGGGAATCTTGGATGTCTCTCATAAAGACTGTGTTTAATTGCTGATTGCCAACTAACTGCTCTCCCCATACAAGTGTCTAGAGGGCAGGTTGTTGGCTATGGTAAGTTGTTGAATGCTCCTGATGTTCTATTGCTGCATCCCTTTGGCACGTTTCAGTATTTCAATTTACCTGAAGACAAGCCCCAAGTCCTGTCCTTGGTTACTGCTCAAGATTTTCCACAACTATCCCCGTTACAACAGAAGGAGGTGCTGGATTTTCTAGATCAATTTTCAGATATCTTTGCTAAAGAAAGCACTGATTATGGTCTAGCCAAAGGGGCCATTCACCAGATCAATACTGGTGATGCTCTCCCTTCTGCGCTAAACCTTATTACTGCAGTTATGTGGAAGACGCTCAAGTGTCTAAAGAGCTCAAAAAACTGTTAGACGCTGGGCTGCTGGCACCTTTCCAAAGTCCTTGGGCATCCCTGCTACTCATCCTGAAGAAGAAGGATGGGGGTCATTGTATTGTGATGGACTACCAACACTTGAATTCCTTAACCAAAAATGATTCCTACCCCTTACCACACATTGATGATGCTCTCTGCTGCCTTGGAGGCTCCAAGTTCTTCCCATCTATGGATTTGGCTTTTGGTTACTGACAAGTTGACCTATCTCTAGAGGATAGGCAAAAAGCTGCTCTGATCACTTCTGAAGGTCTTTTTGAGCATACCTGTATGCCACAGGGGCTATGCAATGCCCCTGCTACCTTTCAGCAAGGGCCATGGACTCCATCCTCCGTGATCTGAAGCTCTCTTGTGCCCTAGTGTACTTGGATGATATAACAGTCTTCAGTGCTACCTTTACAGATCACCTGGCCTACCTTAAGGAAGTGTTCATAAAGATCCAGGAAGCTGGCCTTAATTTGAAACCATCTAAGTGTGCTTTTTTCAAGGACTACCTTGAATTCTTGGGCCATGAATTAGTCCAGACAGGAATTCACCCCATGACTAAGAAATTTGAGGCCATTGATAAAATGCTTCCACCCATCAACCTGCAAGAAGTTCAAGTCTTTTTGGGCATGATGGGTTACTACAGACAATTTATCCCTGACTTTACTGACACTAGCAAACCTTTGGTCCAACTGTTATGCAATGTTCCTTTTGAATGGACCGCTAGCCAGCAACAGGCCTTTGAGACCCTTAAGCAAAAACTCAAAGAGGCTCCCATCCTAGTATACCCTGACTACAATAAGGAATTCATCCTATATACTGATGCTAGTGACCTGGCTATTGGGTCTATCTTGGCTCAGCTGAATGATGAGGGTGTGGTTCACCCTGTAGCTTATACTTCTCAAGTCCTGAACAAGCATGATAAGAATTACAGTATCACAGAGAAAGAATGCCTTGCTGTGTTGCATGCCATTAAGCAGTTCCGCCATTAAATGTATGGCACCCATTTCACAGTGATCACCAACTACGCTTTGCTTAAGTGGTTACAAAAGCTTAAGGAACCAGAAGAACAATTAGCTAGATAGGCTCTCTGCCTGTAGGACTACAACTTTACTATGCTACATTGTCCTGGGATTCAACATCAGAATGCTGATGGATTGTCCAGAATGCCCATCCTGGCTCTACACCCTGCTGAGGCTGATTGGCTGTACAAACTAATTGGGTATTCTTCCTCTTGGGAGAATGAGAAGGAAGAAGTTTGAATTTCCCTATCCAAGTTATCTGAATACACACTCATCTGTGACAATCAGCTCTTTAAGAAGGTACAAGACCAATACCTGCCTTATGTACAGCCTAGTCTTTGTCTTTTGTTGGTGCTTCAAGCTCATAAGGAGACAGTACATGGAGGCATTGCCAAGACCTATGACTGGCCCCAGAAAAACTATTTCTGGGAAAATCTTTGCCAGCTGATTCCAGATGTCATTGCTAGTTACCACAATTGTCAGCTTCAACAGACCTTGAGCTGCCTCTCACGAGCTCAAGCTAGTCCCCCCTCAACACACATTTCATACTGTCATCATTGATGCTGTGGGGCCTCTTCCCCACTCCTGCTCTGGTTGCTGCTTTATACTAATTGCTGTTGATCATTTTAGCAAGTGGGTAGAGGCACACCCTACTAAAGACATCACTGCCAAGACAACCACTGCCTTTATGTTGCAAGACGTATTCTTCTGCCACAGCTGTCCTCAAGTGTTGTTATTGGACAATGGGACTAACTTCAACGCCAAGTTGATAACCTCTGTCGTTGAGGCCTTAAAATCACACCAGTTTTTCTCTGCCCCCTATAATCCTTCTACTAATAGGGAGGTTGAGCATGCAAACTTGACACTGGTTTCTATCATGAGGAAACTCACTTACTCTGATGCTGCAAACTTGGATCTATACTTACTTGCTGCTCTCTTTGCTTATTGCCTTAGCAAACATTGTGTCATCAGGATACTCCACCTTTGCTATGCTGTATGGGCATGAAGCCACCACTCTGTCTCTCCTGGGGGCCCCCTACTCTCCTCTAATAAGGCTATGAACACCTATGTCCATATCAAAGATCTATTCAACCGCATCATTGATATACAAGCTACTGCCTACACGTCTGTGTACAAGACCAAGGTACTTGAGCTCTCTCCCAACAAAGCTGGACGCTCTCCCTTGCCTGAGTTCAATATTAGGGACCACAATGTTCTACTATCAGAATAGAGTAGGGAGACGCGCTCACAAGCTAGATACATTGGGGGTTGGGCCTTTGGAAGTGACCTTCAAAAGAGGATCTGATTACACTTTGAAACTCCTCTCTAGTGGTCAACTGTTTGCCTGTGTGCATGCCAAGTTCCTCTGCAAGTACTACCCCCTAAGGCCAATCTAGAGGGGGCAATGTTGTTAATGCCACTATTCACCATGTTTCAATTTTGCCTTTGATGGGTCATTTTGAGGACAAACCTCTTGCTTTTGCCCCTCAAAATGAGTCTGGTTCCAAATTAGGGAATTCAACTGTTTGGTTTCTTGATCCTGCACAACTCACTTGCCCCACTCATGCTTGTGGCAAGTGATCCTATCATCCTAGTACTGTTTTGTGGTATCCCAAACCACTATATATTTCATTTCATGTTTACCAATAAAGTTTAAGTTCTATTCACATTTTTGTCTTTTTGTCTTCACGTACTTTTGCGCCTCTCTCTAGCCACGTCTAGTAGATATTATTCAATCAGGGACACAAGGTAATTGCATAGCCTTCCCTGCCATTCTAATTGAGACTTAGTACAAATCCAATCCTAAGATTAGGATTCCCCATTGTGTATCTGTGCTGCGCCTAAGAACACAAAAAACACAATGATGTTGGTGAAGCCTGGGCTTGTGTGCCTCAGGTGCTCCTGGACCAATTGGAGAAATATTAGGAAGGTCCTGCTAATGTGAGAACCCAATATCATTTGATACAGCTCAATACCCTTTGGACCAAGGAGAGCTGCCATTGAATGGGCTGTGGCACAAACTGCAGCACGCCAAGCTACCCCATTATTGGAGCCTTTGGGGACATAGCCATATGCATTCTGCATATACAAGGCAAATGCTTATTTGCCAATATAATAAAATCTGATGGTCCCCTTGGCTTTGAGGGCAGTGTACAGCTCAGAATATCTTTTCCAGGTCTCAATATTGGATGGACTGTTTCTGTTATAGGGAGATATCCCAAATTTTTTCTTATGAAAGTTTCATACCCTTCACCAGATGTTAATAAAAGGAAATGGAAGCCTCAACCCCAAAAGTGGACTTGTCCATCACCTGTATATTTGCCAGTTCAAGATGGCAGTCTTGGGTTATCCACTGGCGGATTCCCCATTTGTGCTCCTTGGTGAGCATTGTAGAAACCTTGCAAGGATTTCTCTACAGTAAGAACTTGGCCAGTATTGATATAGGTGTTGAAGGTTTTGGAGGCATACTTGGAATTTACCCCAACAAGAGCTGCAACCACCTTGTAGTCACCAGATTCCCGCAAAAGTAGGAGAAGGATGTTGTGCTTGATGCCAGGAATGCGCTTCTGGGCAGTCTTGGTGGGTTCAAACAATCCAGGATCCTGATTGATGACTGGTACAGCAAGGCATGGGCACCTTGGTATAGAACACAACAACCTTCTTTAACACCTGCTGCCCATCTGCAGTTTGGAAGTACTTGGGCTCTGCAACATCTTCTTGATTGCTGTCACTGATGTAGGGCTTGTAGTTAGTGTCAAGCACAGGCTTCACCTTCTCCATCATGGCTGCTGAGACTGTTTCCTAGAGGTACACAGGGTCAAATACAAAAGAGGTAAGTTTTATCTCCTTGTTTCTAACTGTTTTGATTCTGGTAACCTTGGTGGGCTTCTAGGTCAGTTTAGGGACCCAAGGGTTGATGCTCTGCACCCTTCAATGCTGTGCTCCTTGAACTGGTTGTATTGGTGCAACCTCACTATTGAACACACCTTCATCTCCTTCCTGAGTAGGCACTTGTGTTGCACTGACTCAATTTTTTGACCTGCAGGGGGCAACTGCAACTGCAGCAAACAACAGGTGCATTGTTACTCTATTGTTGTGTTCCTTTCATTTTTAAATTTAACAAAATACTAAATAAATTTCAATTAAGTTACTCACTAATTTTAATTTTTGCTTTTATCTGTATATGGATTTTTATTAGAGTTTTTCTCACCCAATATCCTGATTATAGATTTTTTGTTTCTTAATGAGTTGTTTTTGGTTTTACAACGTCCTTTTAAAATACCCAAAATAATTTCCACCCTTTTCCCAGATTTTACGCCAAATTAAGCACCCAACACAATGCTTTTAAAATTTGTGTTTCAGATTGTGTGCCTTATTTTAGATACCATGGTATTATTCTTGTTTACAGTCTATTGCACACAACACTTGAGTGGTTTTGTTTACATGCTGAGTTGCTATTGTGTTCTTTTGGGGGTTTGAGTTTTGACTCACCATGTGTGAGTGTATTTTTTCACCAATTTACATAGTAAACATTTTTAAACCAAAGGTCAAAATCACACCATTTTGTTTGTGAATCCATGTATTTTGGGTTGTATTTTGACTATTTTGTTTGGATTATGAGCACTTTGTTGCTGTGTTGACTCGTTTTTTTTCATTAACGCCAAAAATCCCTGTTAACAGAGAGTATATTTTACACTGATAGTTGGATTTTGTTTAAATCTGAGTGCATTTTGTTTAAATAATTGGTATTTTTGGTTGTTGCCATAGCTTTTGAATCTACTGTAATAAATAAAGATTATAATTTCCCTATATTTTGTAGTTGCTATAATATTTTATTTATATTTATTTTTAGGATTTAGGTTTTTAATTTTTATGGGAAAAAAGATTATTTTTATATTAAAGAGTGTAATTTACATATTAAATTAAAAATACTTGCTTATGTCTCCTTATTCTTATTAGGTATGGTATGTTTTTATTTCATTTATTGAGTTTTCTGGAGCACTCTAGTATAATATATTAGTTTTAACAATTTTATATTAAAAATTTTCAGGTTAAAGTGTTACATTAATTAAAAAAGTGTCAACATCCAGAAGAACAGCATTATTAAAAACTGAATTCACACTTTACTATAGTGTCAACATGGCCACAGTTGACATGAACACAGTTGATATGGGCATTGTTGCCCAGAGTCTAGTGGTTCATATAGTAACCCCTGCCAGATTTTAATTATAATGGCTAGGATTCAGATAGCCGGGAAATAGGAATTTGGACAGACAGGTTGTCCAGATTTGGGGGGCCTGAAATGGCATTGGCACAGAACAGATGTTCATTGTCTGAATCTTTCAGAAGGGTAGTACAACCTTTATATTCTGGAGCAATATTCTTAGGGGTAGCCTTATGGTCTGTGCTTCCTTTATAGGCGGTGCCATGGCCTGAGTTGCTCCCAGGGGAGCCTTCAGTTAAGGGGAAGGGTCAAGCCTGGAAGGCCCAGTAGATGACAGGGGCCATCCACATCATATAATTGGCAGTCTTGGCTCAAGGATGCCACATTCCCATGTGAGGAATTACTTGCTCAGCAAGCCCCAGCATGGACAGGTAGGCAAACCCAAGCTTGCTTTAGTCATATGATAGTACAGAAGGAACAAGGGGGAGTTCTCCTGCGGCGGCGCTCATGGTCTGGCTTGACTGGGCAAGTTGGTGGAGCAAAGAGACACCAGGAAAGGAGAAGCAGGGTGCAGGAGAAGGAAATATCTCCTGATCCAGCACTCTTTAAAACCCAGACATTGTTGGTACTACTTGCAAGAGATATGGTTGGAGGTTGGCAAATTGGAATCCTGTCAGGGCAGTGATAATAGGATATATGGTCATTAACCATTGAAATACCTTGGTTTGGAGGTTATACCTGCCAAAGCTTCCTGTAAAGTATGTTAACACATAATAAAGGAAGGTGTATGTTGCAATGGACAAGGTGGAGTGAGGTGACACAAGAGGAGGCTAAGAACCAGTGTGCAAAGAGTTGAGATGGCTGGGGTCTTTGTAGTACCTTTGGCTCAACCCTTCAGGTGAGGGCCCAAAGATTCCAGGTTCCTGCTGGTACCCTCCAATCCCTAGGCAAGCTGTAAGCACAGCTGTGAAGATAAGATTATCAAAACAGCAGGATCAACCCACCAGTAAGGTTCCAAACAAGCAGGTTTGTGACCTACAATCCAATTACCTGGCCACTTGAAGCCAGACTAGGAAGTCAACTCAAATTGCCAAATCCAACAACATGAACAGACAATGACCCCTTATGGTGGATACCTTGTTTTGGTGCTTTACTCATTACCAGGATCAAGCCACCCCCTTCACCATCCAGCTGTGTGATCAACACAATCATGTTCCTGTTATCCTTGATTCACAATGACTATATAATCACTATCTCTCAATAAAGATTATTATCTAGTTTCTAAACATTTCCCCCCATGTAACTCTGCTAAAACAGCACAGTTACAACATTGGTAGCACAGGTAGGTTTTCCATCCTACCTTATCTTCTAAAATTCTGCCTGTTGCCCGTACTTGCTGCAGTCAAAAAATCCTTGACAGAATTATGTCTGGCCTCCCGCTGGACTGGACCCCATACACCCCTGGTGCTGAGATACCTGATGGCTTTTTCCTGTACCAGAACATGGTGATTCCACTACCCGCCTTCAACGCCATGTCTGCACAAGGCTTCTTTCAGGCTCCCTCTTCTATTCTGCAACCAACCAAAGAAAACACCATGCCCACTTATGTAGCCCAAAGACTGTGAAGTGCTGACTTGGAACCTTTTTCCTGGGCCAACGACAACAACGCTGCCGCATGGATCCAGTCCACCCAGAGCAAACTGGCCCAGATGGAATGCCCACAGCAATTTTGGATTGCAGAAATTTCCATCTGACTGACCCACAACACTGGTACCTGGTGCGACAAGTGAAACAAAGAACACACCAACAAGAACTGGGATACCTTCAAGCAAGACTTCTTGGCAAGGTTTGTGCTTAAGGACACAACACTCATGATCATACGTCAAGTAAAGAACCTAACCCAGACAGGCACTGTGAAGAAGCTCACCCATGCCTACAAGGAGCTCTGACTTTGTGCACCCTCTGACATGGCCTTTGACACCCCAGCCATACACCTCATGTACTACAACACCCTCAAATCACATGTAATGAGACACGTGAACCTGAACCAGGTGACCAATCTACAGAGCCTGTACCTTGCAAGGCAGAGAAAGCAGAACAAACATCTAACGCTCTTCACAAGGCACAAACTGGAAAACAAGATAGACCCAAGGATTCTCACACAGGCAGATGCTCCACTTGATCACCCCCTGGAAGCAACAGAAATAACACCAACCATAAACCCACAAGCTCAAATGGACATGGGAATGGAAATAATGGCCAGTCAAATTGTACTCATTTCTGTGCCACTGCCACGCAGGGCAACCAAGATGAGGGAAAAGCCCAGGGAGAGCACTAAGCAAGCCAAGCTCTCCCCACGCAACTCCTGACTTGCCCAACAATGAGTACTGACCCAAGGATGTGGACCAATGCCCAATGATCCAGGTGTCCTCAGAAGACCCAGTACTGTACACCATTACCAGACATCCCAATAAACTTATTTCCTATCCTTTCTGTTTTTGCAGTTACACAGGCTCAGCACTCCTGGACTTGGGCACGGATTGAAACCTAGTCAACAACAGCTTTGTAGGCAAGTTCAAGCTAAACACTAATCCTTTGAAGATTAAAAACATGGTCCTGGCTGATGAAAATCACATTGCTGTGACAAGGAAAACTTCCCCCTTCTCCATCATGCTCGAGAACCTATACTCCACCATTCAAGGTCCTGTCATTGACTTTCCAAAGTTTGACATTGTACTGGGTTTGGATTGGTTACAAAAGAACAATCCTCACGTAGACTGGGCAACCTCAGTGTTGACTATTAAGCGTGAGGGTGTCAATCACCAGATTTACCCTGACTCAGTGGACCTACTCCTACACAACCACGTCTTTGTGCACATCACAGAGACCCTGGACAAAAAGGAAAACCTGAAGGCAATTGACTGGGACTCCTGCAAGTACAAGATCATACACTTCAAGGATCACCAGGATACCTCCACACCTCAGGATTGCAAAATTGTGGCCCATCATCCAGAAATCTTCAAGGAAGCTCTACCCAGGTTACCCCCAGAGAAACACATTCAACACTCCATTCAAATCAAAGGGGATGTACCCAAAGCACGTCCTATCTATAGGTTGATCCCAAACAAAGACAACACCCTATGTGCCTACCTCAAGGAAGCGTTAGAGAAAGGACTTATCCGTACCTTATAATCTCCCTTTGGGGCCGCTGTATTCTTTGTGGCCAAGAAGGATGGTACCCTGCTTCTAGTCACAGATTAACAGACCCTAAACAAAGTTACCATCAAGAATTGTTATCCACTACCACTGATTGAAAATCTCTTTGACACCTTGGGAGGAGCCACAGTCTTCTCCAAGATTGATCTGACTTCAGGCTACAACCAGATTTGTATTAAGGAGGAAGACATCCCCAAAACAGCCTTCTGCACTAAATACGGCTCATACAAATGTGTGGTGCTCAACTTTGGCATAACAAATGCCTCTTCCACCTTTGTGACCTTCATGAACAAAGTGTTTGCTCCATACAAAGGCAAGTATGCCCTAGTCTACTTAGACAATATCATTGTCTACAGCCCCTTGATGGAACAGCACCACAAAGACCTAGAGGCAGTCTTTGCTACCCTGGCACAACACAAGCTGCTGGTCAAGTCTTCTGAGTGCCAGTTCTTTTGCAAACAATTACTCTTCCTGGGGCACATAGTCTCAAAAGACGGCATCAACCCCAACAGTCAAAAGATACAGGCCATCTGCAAGATGCCACCACCCGAGGACAAGTGAGAACTCCGCACCTTCTTGAGGATGGTGGCCTATGTACACTGCTTCATACTTGACTGTGGTGTTTTGACTGCCCCCTTATCCGCCATAACAGGCTCCAAATCCAAGTTTTTGTGGACCCCCAACATGACCTCTGTTTTAGACACCTCAAGGAGAAGCTCACAACAGCTCCCATCCTGCAAAACCCCAAATGTGACAAGGAATACCAAATGGAAACCAACGCCTCAGATGCATCCATTGGGGGAGTACTACAAATCAAAAATAATTATGGTGATTTCCTGCCTGTAGCTTATGAATCCCAAAAGTTGACAGATGGCAAGTATCAATACCCTATCCACAACAAGGAACTGCTGGCCATCATACACTGCCTAGTCAAATGGTGTTGCTACCTGGAATGCCAGGAAGAATTCACAGCATTAAGCAATCATAAGTCACTCATCTATTTCAAGACTCAAGCAAATTGTCGCACCGCCAAGCGCGGTGGATGGAACTATTGGAGAGATTTAACATGCTCATCCAGTACAAACCTGGGGCCGAGCTTGCCATGGCAGACGCCCTTTCCTGCCTGTATGTCTGTGCTTCAAGAGGAGAGAATGGGCTCAACCCAGACTGGCCTCTCTTAGTGCTACAAACAAAGTATGAAGGGTTCCCCCCCTGGCATAACCGACAACCAAAGAAACAGTCATCAAGAATGAACACCTCTTTGCTGATGTATACAGGACTCTTCACAGAAAGATGACTGACGGCACAACCATTCCCTAAATCACCATACATCAGCAAGTCAACACTATCCTTTGCTATCACAGAGATCTTGGACATACCAAGAGCAGAAATCTATATGCGTTTCTAAAGCATAAAGCCTGGTGGCCAACCTTATACAGCAATGTCCAGGAAGTTCTAGACCAATGTGAGTTGTGCAAAACGTTTGCCAAAAGCAAAACCCCGTCAAATTCAGTACTCCCCATCCGCACACAACTACCTTTCAAAGTATGGGCTCTTGACATCGTTGGTCCCATGCCAGGGAAACATAATGATAAGAAATACATCATCACCACCACCATTGACTTTGCTACAAGATGGCCAGTAGCCCAAGCAGTAAAGGCACACACTGGCAACAACGTATTACAATTTATTGGCAAGGAGATAATCAGCAAGTTTGGAAATCCAGAACTCCTGATAACCAATGGAGGCAAAGAATTGACCTCTGAAGACACCAATGTATACCTCACTAAGAACGGGGTCAAACACGCCGTAATAACACCATACCACCCACAGGCCAATGGATGCATTGAGCGGCTCAATGGTAGCCTTGTGCAAGCCTTAGCCAAACTCACTGCCGGAAGACCTGAAGACTGGTATAAGCAGCTACCAACTGCACTACTTGTGTGTCAAACCCGAGTGAACAGATCCACCGGAAAAAGCCCATTTGAACTGGTATACAGCACACAGCCAAATATTATTCAAGCATTGACAGGACCTAAACTGGAAATTCCAAGTGAAGTCCTTCCGCGCTCAGACCCTCAAGTAATAGAGGCTAATAGCAAACAAACAGCCAAAGAGAATGAACGACTGCAAAAGACATTTGTCCCCATCCGCAATAGACATGAAGTTGGGGATGAAGTATGGGTCATGAATGTTGACAAGAGCAAGTTACAACCTGAAAAAGTGGGGCCAGCAATCATTCTGAAGGTAAACGACAATAACACTTACCTCGTGCAAGGACTTGGCAAACACAAGCAAGACAAGACCCTACATCATGATCGCCTACGACACTGCAAAGCGAGACAGAAACAACGAGAAACCGCCCTGCCTGCCACAGAACAGCAACTAGTTCAATACAGCGCCTGGGCTCCTGACGACCTCCCTGACAACCTGCCCCCAGAGGAGGCCGACCTTCAGTCGGGGGGGTGTTGAAACCGCAGACTCGACCCGCCAGCAAGGTTCCAACCAAGCGGGTTTGTGACCCACAATCCAATTATCCGGTCACTCAAAGCCAGACTAGGAAGTCAACTCAAATTACCAAATCCAACAACATGAACAGACGATGATCCTTTATGGTGGAGACCTTGTTTTGGCGCTTGACTCATTACCAGGACCAAGCCATCCCCCTTTTCCATCCAGCCGTGTGATCACCAATCATGCTCCTGTTATCCTTGATTCACATGAACTATATAATCACTATCTCACAATAAAGACTATTATCTATCTTCTAAATATTTCCCCCGTATAACTCTGCTAAAACAGCACAGTTAAGACAGTATGACTTCTGTGCACTCTGAACTCAATTTTTTTCTGCCCATCTCAACAGCTCTGAAAGGTACCGTACATATTACACCACTTAATAATTGGCATCTGACTTGGCTCAAATCATACTATGCATGGTATCTATCAAACTGAAACTAGGTATCACCCAAATAAACTGAAAGATCTCATTACAATAATAGTCAGAACTCGCCGATTACATATGCTGGGCACCTCTTCAAACAAGGCTCAAATTAGCTGCTAGTAAACTTATGTCAATTATATCAGACATACTTTTTTAAATCTATAGGCCCATTTGAAAAATGCTGCTAAGAAGCTGGCCATGAATTGGGCTTGGAATAGTTTAGGCTGCCTTTTTTTGGGTCAGGCTATTAGGGTAAGTGTCCAGGTCATAAATAGTACTTTTAGAACATTTGGTTGTACTTCATAAGTCATCTATCCTGATCTTTGACCCATCAATGGGTTGATGCTGCTTGGTTTAACTCAAAATGACAAGTTATTTTAGCAGGCTATTGTTTTTGATGTGTGAACTCCCTAGTACTTTCATTTCTAAATCATGAAAGCATAACTTGATATAGGCTTGAGGATGAGAAGCTAGCTTTATTTTCTTGGAGAGGTTAAACAGAAAGCTATCTAACCAAGGGATGCTATTCATGTTGCCATGCATAAGGTGTACCAATACAAACAGTTAAATTGACCAACCCTTACTTTTCTGTGAGAGGATACATTTATATTTCATTCTGAGAGGAAGGGCTTTTGACTGTTTCTACCTCAGGAGCAGATGAACGATATCTGCTATCCTTCACCAGCTCCTTCCGGATTGCAAGGAGATATTGAATAGCAAAGAGGACAGAGTCATGCACCTTTGGGGTTAATTCAGTCGCTTGGCTAAGCGGAATGATTTCACTCGGCCACTGTGCACCAACCATTCGAGCTGGGCTGAGATTTCGCCCAAACAATGCAACCAAAGAGAGCGACCAGAAAGCAAGCAGCTTGCTGAGAGTCTGATCATTGAGCATATCTTTAAATAGCTCCTCTGCAGCTTCAATCGCATTAATTGCTTTATGAAAGGCGCCTTCGAGATCCCCTGATTGGTCCATTGAAGATAAGCCAGTCAGATAGAGATTTAAGGGAAGAAGACGGTCAAGGTTGTTGGATGCTTCAGTGGCATCACGCACCAAGAGACTGCCATAGAACTTGAGCCGTAAAACTCGGCTGCGGGCACCACACCTGGTCACCTCCTCTGAAAATTCATACCAGTGATTGTCTTGCCATGCACGGAATACAAATGCTACCAACTCTGTCACAACATCAATGCTTCCTTTGGGCCCAGACCAATTGTCAAACTCATGCTTCAGCCTTTCATTTCCAAGAATGGCAAATTCTGCAGGAGATACGGCAAGATAAACTGGGGCATTTCTAGTCAAGAGAGCACATACACTCTTGGGCTGAACTTTTTCATCAAAAATCAGGCTGACAGAATCAGAAAAAGTGCTACATCTTGCTTCAGTGGCCAATACAACATTGAGAGAGTTCTTGGTTGGGAACACTATCCTATGGCTGTACATTAGCAAATTGATAATTGGTTTTGATACCTAATGGGAAGGACCTGAAAGCTAGACTTTGAAATCTTTTTAAAACTCTTTACCCGGTCTAAGCTATTTACTAGCTTATTCCCAACAGTACTTGGCTCTGAAGAAATGATTAAAGCTGCCTATAGAGGATTAGAAACAGAACCTTCTTTCTTTTACCTGCTTTGGAATGTTTGCTGCTCGTTTAAGCCTTTGGCTACTATCTTCAATGCGGAAAGCGGGGCGTTTGGCTCCATTGGCCAGGGCACGGGGGTAAGAATCCTCACCCTGTTCAGTATCATCTGATTCCATGTCATCATTTAAACCAATGCTTAGGGATTTCATGATCCTTTGCTTGTACTTTCGAAGCTTCTGCACCTCATTCAAAACACTGGCATATTCCTCTGCAATATCATCAATGTTGCTAATTAGCTCTGCAGCTAATCCGCGGAGAAGCTCTGATTGCTTCCGTATCTTTTGAAGTTTTAGCTTCATTTATCAAGCAAAATATATGCAATAATCTACAAATGTGTTAAAATTCTAAAGAAAATGTTAGTACAACGACATGTTACAAAAAGGCTAAAAAAATTCAGAATGCTTTCAATTATCAGTCTGTCTTGTATGCCATTGTAGTATATTCATCAAAATTCACATGTCAGCATATCTTCCAAAGCAGTTTAAATTTTGATATAAAGCCCGTCTGATTTCAAGCAATCAGATGGGCTTTTCTAGCCTATTATCAGTTAAGTTTTGATTTACTGCATACATAAATCATTGGGAACTACTTCAAAATTTAAGCCTTAAGTTGGTAAAATCAAAATCAATGCTATGGATAGATACTGCCCTAGGTTACTATTACCAACTTAGTACAGATTGGCATTGAGTGAAAATTAGTTAAGCATAAGGAAGTAACTCCTGAGCAGAAAAGTCTACTAAGCCTGGATCAGGAGATAATAAAGATTAAACTAATTAGCACATATGTCTATTTCTGCAGATGATTTATATTCACTCAGATTTGCTGTTGTACAATAGTATACTGCAGACATTTCATATTTTCTATTTCTTAGGAGTATTAAAGAGCTTTCAGCTACAATAATAAAAGGCATTTTGCTGTATATTTAAATACTTAATGACTTTAAGCTCTTGATAGCTTTTTGACTCAGTGATAAACGATTGGACTATGAATTTGCATACACTAAAATATTAATTTGGTTTAAAAATTAAACTGTTTTGCTTTTAAACCAAGTCTAAAAGGACTGCTTAAAATAGGTGTGGCCTCCCTGCCATGTCAGGCAGCAAAGCTTAAATAAGTGCTAATAAATGATTCATAAGGTTGCTACAAAATAGCTTTTCAAATACTAGATCCCTCGTTTTCATCGTGTCGAATATCAGCTAAAAAGGCGCTTAAAATTTATAACATTTGGCACTCAGAACCTAGTGAAAATAAAATGACGCTTTGAAATACTGTTTAAACATACCAGGAGAATATAGCTATTCAGGCGATGCGAAGGGAAAGGGTAGAGCTCCGGACTGCAAGGATGTGCGGGTTGCGGGCGAGTACAGGCGATTAAACATAATTATCGTATCTGGGGCTGAGACACCGAATCAAATCAATCAGATGCGATTGCCTAGCCTCAAGCACGCGATAACCATTATTTATAACAAAACCGCGAAACAGTTTAAATCTTTTTTAAAGCTGAAATAACAGTAAAAAACCCTTAATTCTTTTTATATAGATAACCTTTCACTCTAAATTTTAATTTTTGGTTGATCTTATATATCGCTATTATTCACTATATTCATATAAGCAATAAAGCTTCATTAACCACTCCACCCAGTACAGGATTAGAAGGAAGATTTTATTAGGGGGGTCCAGATACCTGCATCCCAGACCCATTAAATCGATTGTGATATCTAATCTCACATCCAAGTCGATTGTGATTAGCTTGGATCCTAACCGCAATGCAATAAAACAAAAATCAAAGTGCTTCTCGAATCGCTGTAGCATATCTGATATCCTGAATCGTTAAAGCAAATCCCTTTAGTTTAGCATTTATATTTGCTACGTTGATAGACAAGCGCGTACTGGTCAGCAGACTGTCAAAAGCAAACAAATCATTCACGTTGTTCATGATTAGTTTCCTTTTAGACAGTCTGCCTAAATCTGACCCCAAGTTTCCTGCTTGGAATGCGCTTTTTAAAAGAATTATTTATTGTCACACATAAATAAATATTTAGCTGCAGATAATAAATTTTATCAGATATGGTTTGGTAAAAGGAAAGGTGTGTCAGGAAGGCTGCCAAAAGAGAAAAGCTGTGCTACGCTCAGCTTCACTCTTTTATGGCAGCCCGCTGGTATGTGTTTCCATTTATAGCTGGTAAAAAGTGTTTAACAATGGCAGCCCACTGGTATGTATTTCTAGTCTATAGCTGGTAAAAGGAAATATGTACAGGCAGGCTGCCAAAAGAGCAAAGCTGTGCTACACTCAGCCTCACTCTTTTACGGCAGCCCGCTGGTATGTGTTTCCAGTTATAGCTGATAAAAAGTGTTTAATGATGACAGCCCGCTGGTATGTGTTTCTAGTCTATAGCTGGTAAAAGGAAAGATGTGGAGGGGCAACCACCAAAATTAACTCATTTCGCAAGTCGACTTACTGAATGTCGACAATTTGTTGATATTCAGTAAGTTGACATTATTTTAGTATTTATCCGCCAGAATTGGGCATTTCCAAAACTAAGCTAATTTTTCATAGTGAATTATTAAGTCAGAATTGCAAAATTAAAAAGGAACAGACATAATTTTGACACCATTTAAACAAAGGCTTAATTTTAAGCCAAAAAACTAATATAATTTACTATGAAAATGTAAGTTTCTTTGTACTTTTACATTAAGGTCGACTACAGTCAGTAATATCTGGATGTCAACCCCAAATAAGAATCCATAAATTTCTTAATAAAATACACAATATTCTAAAAATAACTATTTTTTATATTTTATACTACTGTTTTTATTAAATAAATAATAAGATAAGCATTGAACAAAGACATATGCCAACTTTCAGAGCATTATTTGTATTATTTAGATATTTACTGTTATTTTAAACTCACTGGATAAACTATAGCTTATTTCCAGAAGTCCACTTAAGCCAAAACACATATGTTAAAACTAGAAATTATATATGTAATTATAATGTTGACTTTGTGTCAAATTGACATGTTGCCTAAATTGCAACAAAGGGGTTTGGCTAAGCAAACAAAGTGACATAATTTAAGTGAGATTTAATAGGAGAGTTGCTATAAAAGAATACTGACTGCCTGAATGTTGACACCTTCACTTGTTTATTAGTAAAACACTGCCGCTTAACAAAAAGCACACATACAATGGTATGGTAATTCAGGCCAAAGTATCCAGGGCTGTACTTTAGAATTCCCTCTACAATCCCTATCATTTAGTTTTCATAAGTTACACATGCAAATCTTTAAATTTTTTAAATTTAAAAATAATCAGTTTTGGACTTAACAAACCAACTTCAGAAAATATTCACCAAGCTTTATAAGTGATTTACATAGTGTTTTTACACTTTAATGCTGACTGTCAGTATGTCGACGTCAAAATTAAAGCGTTTTTTTATGCTGACAAACTAAATTAAATATTTTTGACTATTGTGACTACCAGAATGTTGACTTTTTATTTAAACATGGGTTTTTTATTATTTACTAATAAACTAGCTCTAAAATTACTTTCTATACTTCTATAAACTATTTACTTAATAATAAGATTTAAAACAAGTGATTATTATTTAATTTTATTCATATCTCACATGATTATTCTTACTTTATGAACTCTACTCTAATTATTATAGGACAAATCTTCCAAGAAGCCACAAAAGAACCCCAAGTCAACAAAGAAAGTACCCAAAGCCTCTGGAAAGGCCCAAAGTCCCTACCCCAACAAAAAAACAGCCAAAGAGCCCTCAACAAAACAGAAGACAAAGGAGAAGACCCCAGACCCTGAAATCAAAGAGCCCTCCCCTGTCCCCTCCTCTTCTCCAAGCTGGTACCAATCAGAAGGAGATGAGGTTCCACTAAACAAGCAAGGAAGAACAAAGATACCCGAGAGTCCAGAACCCCAGTCAAGACCAGATGAATCAAGCTCAAAGGAATCAAGCCCCAAGGAATCAAGCTCATCCCAGTCCAGAAAGCGCAAGAATCCAACTCCATATAATTCCCCTTCACCGCCCAACAAATCTGCACCTCCATCCTCCTCATCAAGTATCAATAAAGAAAATCCTGATGATTAATTATCTGACTATCATCAAGCACCAATTGGCCCATGGGATCTCCTAAAGGTTCACAATATATGTAACATCAATGAAGAGTTTAAGCTCCCAAAGAAGTTCCCTCGGTTTTCCCCTCTAATGTCTGTCAAAGGAGGTGCAAGTTTAGTCTGTGATGGCTATGTTTTCAATTGCAACAATCAAAAGAGAGCAGGAAGAAGCAAGCATTATTTATGTAAAGATAGAAGCTGCGCTGCCAGGATCAATACAGAAGGATGGGATAAAGTCACTAGTGAAAAAGGAGAGCACACATGCAATTCTCCAATCAATCTTGTCAAAAAACTTCTAAACTGGTACCTCTACCAGATGGTACCAGTCTCCAAAGATGTCAAGGCTTCTGATCTGGAAGTTAAGGCCACCACACACCTAAGTAATGAGAACCTGAAGCTCATCCCTGACCGCAACCAGTTAGTAAAGTACATATGTGACAAACACCGTGATCTATTCCCCCATAAGAAATCTGCCATGGTCCAAGGAGAGTTAGTCTTGACAGAGGAGTTAAAGATGTTCAATGGTGATGAGGTATTCCTTTTACATGATGATGGACCTACAGCAGAGGCAAGAATTATATGCTATACAACAGAACCTGGAGCAGTTGAGGGATTCAGACACTTGGTTATGTGACGGTACCTTTGCAGTATGCCCACCTTTTTTTACCAACTATGGGTTGTGCATTCCCTTATTGAAGGCAAGGTGCTCCCATTTGCCTACTTTCTGCTTCCTGGGGCAACAGAAGAGATCTACACAAGGGACTTTAAAATCCTTCAGGAGGGCATTAAAGCCCTACCCAACAATAGAAAGAGTCCCCCTGGCCATAACACTAGAGCCAATCCAGATGATGATGAAAAGTATGAAGCCACTCTTGCTGCAGAAAAAGAAGCTCAAGATAAAGCACTTGGACCCTCAACTATAATCATGGACTATGAAACTGCCCAGTATAACGCTTTTGTAAACACCTTTGATGGAGAGGTCCAGGGGTGTTTTTTCCATTATTGACAGGCTGTCAACCGGCAACTAAAGGGTCTACCTAAGCTCAGCAAGCTCCACTGTCTAGATACATCAGGAAAGTGCAAGTTTTTAATTCAGTCTTTTGTAGCACTAGCCTTTGTAAAGCCAGAGAATACTGGACAAGCCTTTGACCTCCTATGCCAGGATCCATATGCCAAGAAACATGATGGTGCCTTCTACCCTTTCATTGAATATTATGAACCACAGTGGATTGGACATAAGGTCACTAAGTGCCAGAGCAAGCCCAGAGCCAAAGCCAACTGGAACTGCTACCAGGCAGTTCTTAAGGATGAGATGAAAACTACTTCATTTTTGGAGGGCTGGTATAAGCATATCAAGTCATCCTTTGGAATCAAGCCCAGATACAACACCTTCTATGAGCACCTCAAAGTCCAACAGGGGAAGACTGTTGCATCCATCAGAGATATTGAGAACCGCCCATCCAAGAAGAAGAGAACCACCAAAGAGAAACAATATCAAGAGAAGATCAAGGAAGTTGGCAAGGCCAAATATAAGCTTTCAGAGATTGGGGAATACATCAAGAAGATTGCCACAGTTCTTAATGGCAACCAGGTGATCACAGTCTAGCTTTCAATTAAATTTATTGAGTATTGCCTAATTTTTTATATAGTTCTTATATATTAAGTATAATATTTTTAAATAAATATTTATTCTAAATAACTCATTAATAATTTATGGTACTGTTTTTATAAAATTATTGATTTTCTATTGATAGTTTGATGCTTTAGACTGTATTACATGACCTATATTGGTATTTTACTAGTAAATTATATGTTTTTTATAGTTTTTAATATAGAAAAAACTTTATATTACTGTTTCTGATTGTTATATTTTGCTATAATATGTAAATTTTTATGTAGTATCTTTTTGTGTATTAGATTTTTTGTTTTTATATGTTGAAAAATTTTATTATAGTAAAGATAGCTAAATTCATAGTAAAATAAAATAAAAGTGTATTTTTATGAATTTTTTTAATTGTCATGTATAATTTTTTATGGACTTTTTAAAATCTATGTTGTCACATTACCCTAAAAAATATCTTGGAGATTAATTTTTATTAAGTAAAATGTTCAGGAAACAGGTTTCTGCTTATTAAAAAAGTGTCGACATTTAGTAGTCTGCATGAGTTAAAGCTTAATTCTGACTTTTCAATGCTGTCAACATTAAAGTATTTTTAATTCTGATTATCAACATATACTAAGTTGACTTGCGGAATGAGTTAATTCTGGCAGTTGCCTGTGGAGGCTGACTTCCAAAAAATAAAGCTGTGCTACGTTCAGCTTCACTCTTTTACAGCGGCCCAATGGTATGTGTTCTGGTCTCATAGCTGATAAGTAGCTTTGTTTGGAGGTCAAAGTATTTTTATATTTTATATTTTTGCAATGTTTTTAGCCATGGTTATAAGATCTTAGCACAAATTAGTTATTATAAAGCTGGGTGGTAGGCAGGGTACTAAAGGATAACAGTTGTTCTACAATCTGTTTTTTTATAGCTGCTCACTGGTATTTTTCTGTTACCCTAGCAGAAACTCTTTGATTAATTCAGCAAAAAAATCTAATTTTGTTCATTATTCTAGTTTTCTAATATTATTTTGGTACAAAAAGTTATAGTTTTTATTATAAAAATGATAATTGTTTTGTTTGTGTAACTTTCCTTGAAGAAGTATAAGGAGATGCTATGCAATTATCTCTATTACTATATCAGCAAGGTCTTATTTCATAATTTTTTAATTTTCTTATGAATGATACTTTTGACATATAAGCAATGGGAGATTGAATAATTCTTGAATTATCTTGAAACTAAAATACTTTTGAAATATTTTTTTATTTTTAATAACAATTTTTGACTCCAAAGGACAAATCAAAACCTTTTTTTAAATTTTAAGCATTTGGTATAAATATATATTTTTCTGTCTTAGCTGATATAGTCTATAGTAAAAACCATAATATTCTTTTTTACTGATTTTTGTATGTTTATTTTAGTTTTTCATATAATTTTTGGTTTTGAAATGTTTACTTTTTTATTGTATATCTAAAACTATTATTTTTTATGCTATTAGATGCCACTTATCAGCTTATACTTTTTACTTTTTAGCAGTATCTGAGTTAGTTGTGGACATTTCCTAAAACATTTTAATATTTTTCTATTTGCCTGGGTAAAATTTTCCTAACATATTTCTCTTTTAATTTGTAGCAAAAAGTTCAGAAATAAAAGCCATTTCAAATAACTTTTTCTTTGGTGATGTCTTAATTCTTTAGGGTATTAACTTTTGGTAAGTAAACAACAAAATAGCTTTGAAGAGAGATCTTTATAATAATAAAGCAAATGTAATAAAAATAAAAGCATATATTAAAATACTGTTTTTATTTAAGCACTATAGTTTTTAGATCTTTTAAAGTTGTAAAGTTAAAAAGTATTTTTGAAATTGTGCTAGTTAGATCTAAAAACTATTAATAAGTTGCCAAAAACTTTCTTTCAGCTCTATAAATAAAATAATCTAAGCAAGGACTTGCTTAAACCATTTAACAATTCCTGAGTGATAACAATATAGTTTTTGGCAGTAAAAGTGTAAGGGATTTTATCCCTTACCCAAAATCAATACCAAGCCCTAGACCAATGGATACAACCAAGAAGACCAAAAGAGCATTATTAAATGCATAAAACAAAAGTAAAGGTTATAGTTGGTTTATTAATCAAATTGGTTCAAAAAAGTGTTCAAAAACAATTAATAAATGTATTAATAAAAACAAAACTGAAAATGGATCCCAGAGAATGAGCAAGTGCAGAAGCCCAAGATATAAGATTAATATAAATTCTATATCAATTTCAAAAACTCAGGCAATCAATGATGAAAACAACAACAGCGCAGAAAGTACATTTAAATTTAGCTCCGTAAAGATCAAACTACCCAATCAGACCCAAAAAAATGCTCTGACCTGCACCCACAATGTTCAGGATAACCAACAAGCCAATCAGTCAAGCCAGACCAACCAAGCTTGAGAAGTGTTATTCATCTGATTCCCAATAGCCAACAGAACCACAGTGTAGAAGAATACTGCACTGCAATAAACCAAAATACTTCTTCCTGCATTGCAGGCTGAAGCCTGCTGCAGGCCTGCAAGGCAATACTTTCTACCCTACACTTGCAGGATTGCCTGGTAAACTCTATGATCCATTCCCAATTGACTTCAGTATTTAAACTGAATATTTTCCCTTGAGCTAATTGCTCCAACAATTTTTCTTGTTTCTATCAAACCAGTAAATCTATATTTTCAACCTCTAAAACTTGATTAGTAGATTCAAAGGTTCCCCTTTCAACAACATGAAGTTCATATTCCTTGTATGGACTTTTTGTGTGTTAATCAGTTATGGGAAAGCCAATGTGAATTTTGAAACCCCTGAACCAACCCCCACCAATAAATCAGAAGACTCAATTTGGTATTGTTTTGGACCATGTTGTTGTCATGCACCATACATAGAAACAGCCTTATTCCCACCTATTATCCACCCCAAGGCCCCCTGGTTGGTCTTGGGGTATACCAGTGTCTATTACCTTCTAAACCACTTCACTCCCTTCCTGGGGAGATTCCGCTTATTTGGTCACCTCTTACACATGTTAATGATAGGGATTCCAGTAGGGTCCACTCTAGTCAAATTCAACTTAGGAGCTCTCCTTCATTCAATTAGAGAGAGACTTCCCAATGAGTGGATCCCTGACAAAAAGTTTGCAAATGACAAAAAAGTAAATTTTTAAAGCAAATAAGTCAAACAAAACAAAATTAAAATAATTAAGATATATAATAGTTAATTTAAATCAAGTGAAATGTTTCATTTAATATTTACTTAAAGAAAAACATCTTTTTTAAGTGAAAGTTGGATCAAAAATGATAAGAAAATAGTAGATATCATAATGATCCTAGAAATGCCCACCATTCATAAAATTGCTAAAAAAACTTACCCAAACCCAAGATTATCTTAAAGCCAAAATCTTGAGGTTTAAATTTAGGTTAGTAAAGTTGAAATTTAAAAAAAACTTACCCTAATAAAGAGCAGATTCAGGATGAAGACTAATATTAGGTAGTTGGCACAAAGTTATCACCAAACCCCAAGATCTGCTGCAGCAAAAACTGGGCATTTTTTAAAAAAGTTAGTTTTTAGTAAAATGACTTACCAAACTAAGATTTGCTTCAGGGAAAAAGACTGGTTTTAAAATCTACTTTGGAAAATTAGTAAAATAAAACTTACCAACCCCAAGATCTGCTGCAGACTAAGTCCATCTAAAAGAATTTGAAGGTTAGTGGTTTTTTTTGAAAATAGTTACCTGAAATGCAGCTTAGAAAAAAATATTAGTGATTCAAAACATTACTTACCATTCCTATGTTTAACTTCAGGGCAAAAATCTGAACTTTTTAATCTAGGCTAGTAAATTTGATGAAAAAATAACTTACCTACCCCAAGATCTGCTGTGGACCAAGTCCACCAAAAAGGAAAGAAGGTTAGTAATTTTAGTGAAAAGCTTATCTGATTTGCAGCTCTAATTTGTTTTTTTTGAATTGAATTAGTTTTTTTTTAAAATTTACTACCTTTTTAAATCAAAGTTAGCTTTGACCTTTTAAAATATGCTTACCTTGAATATCCTTGATCTACTATGATTAAAACAGTTAGTATTATATATATATTTCTAAGATTACCTTTGATTTGAAGTGAATCTATAGATTTTGAGTTAAAAAAAGTTAGTATTGTGTTTAGTGAAGGCTTACCTGGATGCTTGGTTGATCATCCTACTCTTCTAAGCCAATCAAATCCTTGAATTTAAGCATTCAGGAAGCTTAATTTATTTCTAAACTGATGATCAAAGCATCATCTAAAATTTTGATGGACTATTTTACATCTTAAACTAAATATTTATGTTAAATTTGTGTGAGCGCCTACACCTGTCAACTCCTGAAGTCCACCCCAGCAGCATTCCCCATTGTGCCAGACTACTGTTTGTCCAAAAGCTCATCAGCGGCTTTGCTGACAGCTCTGCTGGCCACAGGGCAGCCTGACAGGCTGCCAACCAAAAGCTTAAAACTGTGACTCACAAGATAGAATAAGATATGGGGTCAAGTCTAGTACTCCATGGTTTTAATCACATTGGATTAGGGCTGCATCAGATTTGAGACAAGTGGCTCCTTTTTAGAAAAGGAGCCACCTCTCAAATCTGGAGAAGATTTTCTTGGAATTGACTCCACACCTACGTATGGACGGGTTATTTTTCCAGATTTTTTTTTCAAATTATTTTTTTTCTTTCCAATTTAAAAAATTAAAAAATTAAATTTCAAAGTCAAATTTATTGTTCGAAAAAATTTGGTTTTTTTATTTAAATAAATCCAGGCTTGTCCAGAAACCAGAAAGCTGTCCAAGGCCTTCTTTTTTGTTGTAAATTTTGGATTTCCCTACATTGGGGGAATCCAAAGGAAGAATCTGGGGACAGGACAATTACAGCTTATGCCATAATTGTCCCTTTTAGAGGCTGACACAGCCCTACATTGGATCAAAAAAGTATGATTTGCTTTAGTATTTATATTCAATGTTATGAAAATTGTACAGCTCTTCTTGGGCTGGAATATTTACATGTTCTAATTTAGATATGAGATATTCTATTCTGACTTAAAAAATGAGACTTGATCAACCCTAAGCTCTTTTGTCTGATAATTGGATGCCCATGCTGTTTGAAAGGGGTGCAATTAATTAATACAGAGTGCAATATAAACATATTTACAAGCATCACCAACCTAAAAGCCTAGCTGTGCCAATAAATGTGGATTATTGTTTTTAAGATTTATGCTAAGGCTCAAATACAAATATTTTATAAATTGATTGCATTGTTTAAAACTATTTAAAATTTTGGCTATTATTAGGCAAATGAGATATTTTCAAATTAACCATCAGCCTTTTAGATAAATTATGGGTGTTGCAACATATTTTATTACTCCATTTGGGAAATCATTTTCCCAATAAACAACCCAACTAACAAATAGTCAGTGGCACTTCTGTCACATCCCCTCATGTTGTATGAGCATCAAACATTTCAAGTCCTATGAGGAACACTACCTGAACAAGCCCCATGACTGACATGATTTATATGAACAGTATGTGACTTTACATAATATTATGACATTCTATAATCATATCAAACAAACAGTCAATATCTTCTAATCTTTCCCTTTTATCTTGTTATATATACTTCCAAGAAGAATATACTTGACAAAATTCAAGCCAAAGAGCCAAAATTATTCCCTCCTCTCTCACTCTCTCTTGGTAAACAATTGGGTCTAACTCAATGGTTTAAAAGACATTATATATTTTCAATCAGTATATAATATGATTTAAAAATAATTAAAAAAACTCAAAGTGCCGTGCTTGCCTTCTTTGCTTTGCAATTAGACTATGTTTTCCTAGGACTGGGTATATGTCTAAAAGGTACTCTAAAACAGACCACATACCTTTTCCATCTTGTCCATCACATTTTTTTCACTAAGTTTATAATTTCATCCAACTCTTTAATTTTGAAACACTCCTGAATTCTCCCAACTGATGCATATCATCTTGGATCAATTGGGCCATCAAATCTTCTGTTAGCACATCTACATATGCAGATTTCCTCTTGTACCCATAATCAAGAATAGACAGATTGGCTTCACTCACAGAAAATTTCTTTGCCATCATCTTCCTCCATCATCTGCCCCATGCCAACTGAGGATACCAACAACACTGGAAGCACACCAACAACCTGGAAGAAGATCAAACAATTGATCTGCACCCAGGCCCAGATTACCACGTGAATTCAGGTGCAAAAACAACTTACAAAAGCTGAAGTCAGTTCAGTTAATCTTGTATGGCTGAAATGCACCACTGAATTTAAACTAAAAAAATAACCATTTTTACTCTAATTTCCCAATATAAGGTGTGAGATTAGGATGATTGACCACAAATGATCAGGCTAATCATTACACGCAGATCTTAACCAGTTACACGCTGTATTATCACTTGGTTATCATTTAATCAAATGTAGTAATTATACGCTGTATAATCAGCAATATATTATAATAGATATGGCAGTTACACGCTATGTAATTGTTAGTTTATTATAATTGAAGTTGCAATTATATGTCATATTATCACTGATCATCATTCCAATGTGTACTGATTGTACTCCGTATATTACTTGCTTTATTATAATTGATGTAACAATTATACGCCTTATAAACGTTAGCCAACATAGTGATCATCATTGATTACACAGCGTGAAATCACAAAATCATCAACTAGATATTGCCCATATCATCCATCTGGACATTGTATCAATCCAGCCTTACCCAGCCTGATGATGTTTATGAGCATATCAAACAAGTGATGCACAAAGGTCATGGAAATACTGAGTTTGGGTCAGCATTACATGGCGTATAATCAAGCTTCCTATTGGTTTGGGTCAGCATTACACGGCAGATGATCCACAGGTCAATACTGGATTGAGTCTGCTATTATACGGCGTATAATTCCCAATTAAACCTATTGCATTAGTAAGCAGAAGAATTGCCAGCCAAAAAGGATCACTGATTAAGCCCTACAAATGGAATATCAAAATTCCACCTTCAAATGCTGGAAGACAGATTAAGGACCCTTTATAAGCGTCAACTAAATACAGCGTAGTTCTTCAGCGCAATAATAGGTGTGTAAGATACAGCCAATCAATAAATGACAGTAGGCTATCTCAAGAAAAGCGTAGGCTGTAGCTGAAGTACCATGTACGCCTGCAAAGGCCAGTAGCAACACATGTACCAAGGACAGCCAATCAGGATGGGCACAGCTAGCAAAGATGGATCTATTACAAAGGTAGCCACTGAGAACTATCTGAAAGGACAAGAACAAGGATTGTTGCAGTATATATTGATACAGACGCCTGAAAGGATAACAACAAGTTCTTAGTTACACCTGGATAGATTGCAGCTACTGGCTAGATTGTACTCCAGATTCTATAAATGTAATTGTATACAAAGTTCTATTCTATTGTAGTCTGTAGTGCTCTTGCATAGGATTAGGTAGAGTACATTGGCAAGGCTAACATCTATCTGTAGCTTTGAACATACCAGCAATAACATAAGTTGCTCAACATTGGTGCTCACTCAAAATTGAGCCTCTGCCAATGCCACAGGAAACTGCCCCCGCCCGCCAAAGATTGTCCTTGGCCCCACCTCTGCCCATCTTTATTGACAAGCATGGGTACAAGATAGAATCCTAAGACAGTGAAAGTACTCCTGTCTTTTCTGTGAGCAACCCTGTGGTTGTTCACCCTCCTGCAACTGTCCCTTTGGTTGTGGCCCCTTTGCCCTCTGTCCCTGAGGGCCCCGCCTTGGTTGGTTCATACAATTGCATGCAGATTATTGAGCTGGCTGAGACTTTACTTCATGGATTCTGCCTCTGTCCCTCTGATTGCCCTGACCAGAATCTGAGCATATTCTTCCACTACTGAGACCAGGAAAATTGCTGGCAACTTTACTGGCTCTACCATAATGCATCATTCCAAGCTCTCCAGGAGCGCCTTGCTGGTGGAGATCACGCCATAGAGTACCTTGCTGGCTTTGTCCAGCCTTCTGTGAAACAACTCCAGCTAGTTGCCATCTGCCAGAATCTTGAATTTTTGTCCCTTGGTGACGCCCTCCTCTCCTGTTGCCACAACTGGGCTGAGCAATGGGCCACGGCTAACGCCTCCTTTTTGGAGATGCGTGCCGTGGTCCTGGCTAATCAGTCCATGGGGGAAATGCACATGTATGTATTGATGAACTGATTGACATCTTAAACAAAAAGTTCAGGGCCATGGTCCATGAAGCAATGGATGCACATGGAGCCTCTCTGGCATGGCTGCAGGACGTCCACAAGTTTTGTGCTGAGTCAGACAAATTCAGTGTGAGAATGGCAGACAACATAACCACCATGGATCAGAAAGTTATCACCCTGGACAACGAAGTAGAGCAGCTTGGATCACAGCTCCACCAGTTTGAAAAATACATTCTGGACAACTTCCAGAGACTAGAAGCAAAAGTCAACAGCCAAGTAAAGGTATCCTGCTCATCTACGCTGAAGCCAAAACCTTGCCCGTACAGTGCAAAGATCTCAACACTAGAGACCAGAATAGCAACCTTGGAGAGCACAATCAATGGATACAAAGAAGAGTTTGCCAGAGCACATGAGACCATCATGGCTCTGCAAACAGAGCAGCTGACCCTGAGAGATGCCGTGTCATGCCTTTATAAAACCACTGCAAGCGTAGAGTCTGAGCTCCGCCAAAAAAGCCAACAGATGGACAACAACAATGTCCACGGCTGCCTGGCTAGAATGGAAGCCCAGATCCAGCTACTGGAAACAAAAGGCTGCAAATGTGTCTCAAGCAGCCAGCAAACATCTTCCTCAATGCGTACAGACCACTATGAAGACGCTGCTGAAACCTTGGAGGAGGAAGGGGAACAGCTAAACAGGGGGATTCCCAAGGTATTCACAACCCTTCCCTCTAGAGAGCCATTCACGCCAACAGCCACGCCTACAGCTAGGTGTAGCTATACAGCGGATAGGCAGTCAACTGCCTCCCCCTGCCAGCCCACCAAGCCTACAGCAGTGAACAGACAATTCAAACCTCTGAACCTCCCAAAATTCAATAGACAAGGGAACATACATTCCTTCCTGAGACTCTTCAAGAAGGCAATGAGGGGCGCTAGCAACCACCAAAAGGCAACCACACTCATCACCACATTAGACGCAATCAGCGTCAACTTAGTAATGCCACACCTACCTGCAACTGACTGGACGTACCAAGAGGCTAGACAGGCTGTGCTGGAGGAGTTTGATGAAGAGGATATCCTCTTCACCAGGAAGTCCGAGTTTGGCGCCATAAAGTTTGCTCCAGGCAAAACTCTGCAGGAATTTGCGGAGCAATTCTACCATGATGTGTTGGTGCTCCTTGGTTCCAGTACAGTCTCCACCTTTGATATCTGCGCTGCAATGAAGCAGGCTACTCACCTGTACAAAGAACTTCATAGAGCAATGGCCCCTGCCTATGCCAAAGGCAAAGACATGTCAGAAATTGTGGACTGCCTCTGTAGTTATGCCAAAACGTTTGGTCCTCCCAACCAACCCAAGTCCAAGCAGCCTAAGCCAACCTACAAGAAACCACCTTCCAGAAAGAGGACTCTGCTAAGTCCTCTGCACACCCTCCTGACGTGAAGGGTCCTTACTGCATTGCCTGTAACACAAAAGGACACTGGAAATCAAAGTGTCCAACCAACTCCAAGAAGGTGCATGTGGTACAATCCTATTCTGCTAGCACAACTGAGGGAAAAGCCAAGGCAGAGTATAAGAGGGAAATTCTACCTCCGCCAAATCCCTCAACGTTCCCATTGAACCTGGCCCCAAAGACCACTGTCCCAATGAGCTACACAAAAACACAATCCATATAATTGTAGCCAACAACCTGTATGCAGTGACTACCTGATCCCAAAGCAAATTCAAGCAAGAAGAGGCCGCCCTGGCTGAAGTCTTGAAGCCGTATGTAGCCCAGTTACAGAATGCCAGAGAAAATTGTTGCTCACCATGCTCCAACAACACCCCAAACTTAAAGTTGATCCAAGTAGCTTTCCCCCTGGAGGAACTTAAGTCCACATACCCCAATGTCTGCAAAAGTTTGCTCTGCACCTTGGAGAGCAATGAGGAGAATGGTATACATAAATTAAAAAGCCCCAGATGTGGATTATAGATCACCCTTCAGTACAGCTGGCAAGGAACTCACATACTCTGTGGGAGCATATAGAGCACTACCTATGCAATTTGGCTCCATTGCAGTGTCTGCACCCGCAGTTGTTTTGCCAAACAATACCTAAAATTTCCTCATAGGCACCTCCTTCCTGGTGAAATATGGTGCCATGACACATTGGGGTCTTGACACCTTCAAAATCCTTGGTCAGACCTTACCCTTGTTCTTCAGTAAGGAAGGTCAAGACACCGCTCCAGGCCCTGCAAATTTGTCAATCTGGCTTACGCCAATAGAATTGTCCCCGTAGAATACAAACTTGCCAGAAAACACAGGCGTAAACCTCCTACACAGATCCTGGAACATAAGGGTATTCTGCTGAGGACAAGGTCCACCTTTTCCCTGGAGCCTGGTCACCAGAAGATTGAAGAGAATGGGTTGTTCATGGTTATTCCTGAAGGGCTATATGCGGAGGTCATTGAACCCTGGGGCTGCTCATAAGGCACAGGCCATGGTGCCTTTTGGAAGACCAAAGAGATCCTGTCTTGCACCTACTTCTGGGAGGTAATGAATTTTGACATTCAGGAGACAATTGACTGCTGTATCAAGTGCCAAGGGAATAAGCCACTATAAAAAAGCACAACTTACCAAATGGTGCAACCCCATTTTGCCTGGCATACTGTGTCAATGGACATAGTGGGACCACTCCCACGTAGTGGCCCTGGCTTTTGTTATGTGATAGTGGCTATAGATCACCTAACTAAGTGGGTGAAAGCCCGGCCTCTAAGGAAAGTAGATGCCCCTTCCACTGCAAAATTTGTCTTGGATGCCATTATACTTTGCCATGGCTGCCCCCAGCTCCTACTCTCAGATAACGGGACCAATTTTACGGCCTCAGTAGTATTGAGAGTGAACAACCTCATGGGAGTCCGCGGAGTACTCTCCACTCCATATCACTCTGAAACCTTTGGGATAGTGGAACGTGTCAATGGTACCCTAACCCATATCCTCCGGAAATTAGCTTCATTGTGTACATCCTCTTGGGAAACATACTTAGGAGCAGCAGTGTTTGTGTACAACATTTTTTTGCATTCCACCACTGGTGTGTCCCCTTTTCAACTGATCTATGGTCAACACCCTGCCATTCTGCCTGTCCTATACTTGGCCATAGACAATCCTGGGCAACTTTCCTACAATCAGTACCTAGGACAACTGGCCAACACCCTCATCAAATTGCAGGCATCTGCTTTTAGCAACACAGCTATCAAGACCCAAGCCAGATTTGAAAGGGACTCTGCTAATAGGGCCCCATTGCCCTCTTTTGAGATAGGAGAGGGGGTTGCATACTGCAACACCAGAGGAGCAGGTAGATCCCACAAACTAGACAAACTATGGGTAGGTCCCTTTAAGATCATAGAGAAGACCTCACCTGACGCCTACACCATCAAGGATAAGGATGGTGGACACATATTCAACCGCGCACACGCAAAGTTTCTTTTTCCATTCCACACCCTAAAGGAAGGGCCTAATTAAACATTATCCAAACTTTTCATAAAAGAAAATAACATAAGTAATATTAGCACATCATATAATCCATAACAAGAAAAATATAAAAAGCCATAAAAATATAAAAGATATATAATATAAAATATATATAGAGTACATTATATCAAAAGAGGACTTATTCCTATGAATCTTTATTAGTGAGGGCCCTCCTCAGGCTCCTCAGGGACATCATGGGTGGTAGCCTCCACATAGTCACCAAAGGCGTGGATGGCCACAACCTGATATAAGACAACAACATTTTGGAGCCACATACGCCGCACCTTGGGAGAGAGCCGCTCCCAGCGCATAATGGGCACTGACAGGACCAGCTCCCCATCTGCTAGGCAACATAGGCCACACTCAATGGGGAAGCACGCCCCCAACACCAGGCACTCAACTATAAACCCCTTGGAGGGGTAATCAGCCAGAAGACCCCATTGGCGGTGCAGCACTTCACATTGGTAAAACTCCAAGATGGCCTGAATCTGGGCCAAGGAGCCTCAAGGAAGTGAAGGCTTTGTCACTAAGAAAAGATTCCCCAGCAAAGCCATATGAGGGAGATACTGGGCAGGATCCCCAGTCTCCAGCTTTTTCAAGGTTAAGTTGATGGCTGCCGCCAGTCAATTGTGCTGATTATCCGTACGCCAAAGACCTCACTGACGAGTAGAGTTGGGACTGGGCCCCCAAGCACGGGACCAGACCTGCACCACCACACAGTTGAAGTCAATCACCTGCGTGTACTTGGCATATAATGCCACATTAGAGCAAGGTGGCTCCACTAAGACCCCCTTCAGAGGCCAGGCCAGCTTGCAAAGAGCCACAGAGCAAACGGCAGAAGAGTGATACTGTTTGGAGTGACAAAGACAGGAGTGGACATCCACCCCCTGGCCACAAGACA
The DNA here is from genome assembly GCA_014839935.2 of Entomophthora muscae. Classification (NCBI taxonomy): domain Eukaryota; kingdom Fungi; phylum Entomophthoromycota; class Entomophthoromycetes; order Entomophthorales; family Entomophthoraceae; genus Entomophthora; species Entomophthora muscae. The sequence continues at coordinate 91,742 of QTSX02006491.1, forward strand.
GAAGAACAAGGAGGAACTCACTTAGAAGCTCATAGCCTTGAAATAGGCCATTCACCTCAAAGTCTGCGTGATCAGGATTGTAGGTGAGGATCACGGAACCCAGCAAGGCCGGGTCAGGAGTATAAGGCACAGCAGGTGGGAGGGGAACAATGGCCCTGGCTGCCAGATCTGTGGGTCCACAGAGGTAGCCCATTTGACATCCCCAGATGCCAAAGGAGGACAACTCTCCTGTTTGACTTCTTGCTCCAGGATTGGACTGGGGGGGTGCTGAAAGGGATTGGTCACCATGGTGGTGGCCAAGGACAATTCCGAGTGAGTATCATCCCCGTAAACACGTAAGGAACACCAACCGTAGAACTGGAGACGGTGTGCCTCCTTACTCTGGCAATTGAACTCCTGAAAATGCTCCTCCAACATGGTTGCCAGGAACTCCTGGTACTCCTCCTTGGTGCTAAGACAGGAAGATGCTGTTGAGAAATCCATATGCCAGATTCTCTTCTTACCCTCCCTATTTATGGTCAAGAGGGGGAAAACGTGAGATTAGGCTGATTGACCACAAATGATCAGGCTAATCATTACACACAGATCTTAACCAGTTACACGCCGTATTATCACTTGGTTATCATTTAATCAAATGTAGTAATTATACGCTGTATAATCAGCAATATATTATAATAGATATGGCAGTTACACGCTATGTAATTGTTAGTTTATTATAATTGATGTTGCAATTATATGCCATATTATCACTAATCATCATTCCAATGTGTACTTATTGTACGCTGTATATTACTTGCTTTATTATAATTGATGTAACAATTATACGCCTTATAAACGTTAGCCAACATAGTGATCATCATTGATTACACGGCGTGAAATCACAAAATCATCAACTGGATATTGCCCATACCATCCATCTGGACATTGTATCAACCCAGCCTTACCCAGCCTGATGATGTTTATGAGCATATCAAACAAGTGATGTGCAAAGGTCATGGAAATACCAAGTTTAGGTCAGCATTACATGGCGTATAATCAAGCTTCCTATTGGTTTGGGTCAGCATTACACAGCAGATGATCCACAGGTCAATACTGGATTGAGTCTGCTATTATACGGCGTATAATTCCCAATTAAACCTATTGCATTAGTAAGCAGAAGAATTGCCAGCCAAAAAGGATCACTGATTAAGCCCTACAAATGGAATACCAAAATTCCACCTTCTAATGCTGGAAGACAGATTAAGGACCATTTATAAGCGTCAACTAAATACAGCGTAGTTCTTCAGCGCAATAATAGGTGTGTAAGATACAGCCAATCAATAAATGACAGTAGGCTAGCTCAAGAAAAGCGTAGGCTGTAGCTGAAGTACCATGTACGCCTGCAAAGGCCAGTAGCAACACATGTACCAAGGACAGCCAATCAGGATAGGCACAGCTAGCAAAGATGGACCTATTGCAAAGGTAGCCACTGAGAACTGTCTGAAAGGACAAGAACAAGGATTGTTGCAGTATATATTGATACAGACGCCTGAAAGGATAACAACAAGTTCTTAGTTACACCTGGATAGATTGCAGCCGCTGGCTAGATTGTACTCCAGATTATATAAATGTAATTATATAAAAAGTTCTATTCTATTGTAGTCTGTAGTGCTCTTGCATAGGATTAGGTAGAGTACATTGGCAAGGCTAACATCTATCTGTAGCTTTGAATATACCAGCAATAACACAAGTTGCTCAACATAAGGCCTCAAATTAAAAGCTAACTTTGATAGATACCTTCATAAGATAACCTCACATCAGACCCATCAGTTTTTAACACAAAATTTGAAGCTTTTTATTTTAAACTTTATACTTCAAAGTCAACACCTGACTACAAGACTTTAAATTAATAGGTCAGGATAATCCCTTTCATTTCATTACTGTCTAAACTTTTGAATTCAGTTACCTATAAAAATGTAGGATTCTATCAATGACACCCTTAAAAGAAAATTTCAAGGCCCTGATAGCATTTACTAAAAGATTCTTTAAGCACATCTTGAGCAGAATAGTCTGTTCTTACTTGCTAAAATCAATAAGGCCCTCACTAAAAAAATCCCCAAAAAGTAGTGGTGAAGACCTCAAAGTTCTCATCTATAAAAAAAGCCCTGTAATGGTGAGGTTGCCATAAAATTATGAAGTATTTAAAAAAATGGGGATAGCCCAAAAAGTGAAAAAAAACATTGGTGAATAAGAAAATTGTAAAGTTGAAATGAGCAGAAAAAATCTCTAAGAAGAGGTAAAGACAATATGCAACCAAAAAATGAGCAGAAACAAGATAAATAGAAGTGTTTAAGAAATTTTAAATGGATTTTACAAATAAATAGTCTTGCAAATTGGCTATACAATTATCAAAGTTTTAGAATAAGAGGGACCAGAAAGCAGTGTGTAGGCTGCAGAAACTGCACAGGAATATAAGCCAAGAGAATATGAATTCTGTAATAAATATTTTTTGCAAACTTAAAACTTGAAATTTAGTTGTAACTTTAATAGTTTATTGAACTACTGTAGTAGTTCTGACATTTTTTTAGCCATTATTGTGTTTGGGAATGGTGCTGACATGGCAAGGGGTAATCTTTGTCACCATGTCTCCAGAAGTGAGTATTGCAACCAAGATTACTCCCCCGCCCGCCAACATATCTCACAATAAACAACAGGCACTTGATGAGTTGCCCCATGACAGTGAAGAACAGTATTGATTAATCTAAGAGAAATGTCAAATTGAAGGTACTATCTTCTAATTAGGAGTGTTTCCAATTTTACATGCTGATCCCTTGGTGTCACAGTCTATACCAGAGTCCAGCTGAACTCCCATAGAGGAGGCAGGCTGGGCCTGAAAGGCCATGTACACATTTGGTGCAATCCTGATAATATAGTTCACAGCAGTAGATAGAGGGTCCTCAACTTCTAGTATGGGGCACAACCTGATTTGCCAGCCCCAATACTGTGATGTATACAAAGCTCAACTTGCTGAAATCCTGGACAGGAGGCACGTTTGGCAGGGAGATTAGTAGGAATCCCCTTCATGGAGAACAGAGTGGTCATTCTAGGTTAGCCAGGAGGGAGATACAGGTGATGGGGATGGAAAACTCCAAGTCAAGAGCGCAGGGTGGTTTGACTGAATTAGCAGGAGTATAACAAGGAGGGTACAGATAGGCAAGTTTATATTGAGTAGTAGATTCACAAATAGATGCAAACAGAATGATTATATTGGTGCAAAAATAGATAATTCCAGTAAGAAAATAATGGGTCCTGGGCAAAAAAGTTGTTTATTTTAAGATGTTAACAGTGAGAAAGGCTTTCTCTCCTCACTACTTATACTTACTCATTAATACTTAGACTTTTTTGCCACCAGAGGCCTGATGGCATCATCTTCAGTGGTACTTGCAAATTTGTTTGTAAATTGTGCTATGGGACCTGTGAAGGGAAGGCATTGGCTGTTTCTTAATGATCATGGGTTTGGCTGCAGCATACTGAGGTTCCACAGCTATTATTAGAACCTGCAAGCATTTGGTTGTCTGATTGAGCAATCAAGCAATTACTGGTACAATTTCCCATCTCCCAATAGTAAGGGGGCCCATTTTGTGTTTAATCTTGATTCCAGAGTTTTGAGGTGTGTGGGCCTTGCTAATCCCTGGCCATTTTCAATCAAAAGGGGGGGTTTCTTCTGGAAAGTAAGTTGGCAATAGTTTCCATGCAGTTTGTTGTGCTGTCTCCAGGAAGGCTAGTTGATTTTCTTGGACATTCTGGGCCCTGACACTTGCTCAAGTTATTCTCAGCCCAAACCTTATGTTTAACCTGCCACTGTGCCACCCCCTGGTGGACTTGTGGCCTCTCAATATAGTATATAGCCATACTATTTTCTAAATAAAGATAATCTTATTCCTATTCTTGTCCTTTCTATTTGGACTTTTGTCTTCCCCAATCTAAATACTGAACTATTATTGGTTCATTTTCAACAGTGATAGCAGTGGTAGGCTCAATTAACAACTTACCTATAAGAAAATCACCCCAAGAAAGGACAAAATTCTGACCTTATGGCTACAACTCACCAAGAAACCTTCCTTCCCATCCCTGATGGGGACATTTCCAAGGGTTAAGCTGTATAACAGGATCAGTTAGTTCTCACCAGTGTTTACAACCAACTCCGCCTGGGACAATGTGACATTAGTGTCACCCTGCTTCAATCAGATATTTCACAGCACATGCTGAACTTACAACTGGAATCCTTCATAGGTGGTGTGAAGGGGCTGACATAGTAAGTTGACTGCACTCCACAAAGACCCGCCTCCACACCTGTCAAGTACCTGAGCCTATGTGGGTTGCCACCGTGTCAGAACGTCTCACTGTACCTGCTGAAATATGGTTTATCAACTTGTCTGGTCAGGAACACAAGGTTGCCTGGGCAGCAGTCAGGGACGCCATCAAGTCCTGCTATAGTGAAACCTTTTCACTTATTGTAGTGAGGACCCCTTTACTTGCCATCAAAAAAACAGGAATCATTCCCAAGTAACTTTGCAATACCTAAGGGTGGTGGGTACTACCTACAGAAAGTAAGGTAGGGGATTGGAAAACTGGAAACTTATCAAGGCTGTAACAATGGAATATGCAGTCATTATCCACTAGAATACCTTGACAGGGGTGTTTTACCTACCAAAGCTTCCAGAAAAGTAGGTTAGGACAAAGTAGGTGGATGTGTAGGCTAAAATGAACAAGGTGGAATGTGGTGACATCAGGGGAGGCCAGGACCCAGCATAGGAAGAGTTGAGTTGTGCTGGCTCTTTGTAATGGGCTTGGCCAAGTCCTTCTGGTGAGGGCCCAAAGGTGGCAGGATCAGGTTAGTATCCTCTAATCCCAAAGCAATCTGTGAGTGTTAAAAAAGTAACATATTCAAATCCCAAAACAGGATTTGAACCCACTCTCAGCCACCAGGTGGGGGGAGCGGGTGGCAGGAGCTTGCCTGCACCTGGGTTTGCTTTGAAAAGCAAATATCCAGGTTCAGAAACCACTCCCACCCTGGCAGTAGCTGTGGGGCCTGTCCTTACCCCCAAAAGCTATGCCCAAGCCTTGGTGGGTTTGGCTGGGCCTGGCCAAGCTAAATTTAGCTACCCAGAGCTCCCAGTTCAAGCCCATCCTTCATTTAGTAATTTTGGGCTCCCAATCAGGAGCCCCTTTTTTAACCAAGTTCCCCATCCTCAGAAATTCCTGTCAAACCAGTCCAAAAATGGTAATCAAATTGAAAATGATCCCATGATACCTGCAGCCAACCCTTCCAGAACCAATTACCAGTCAAGCAAATATAGGCCACCATAAAGCCAAGTAACTTTTCCTGAAGACCCCAAAAATGAAGATGAAATAGCCAACCAACCAGCAGAATTTAAGGTCCAAACCTTGCTACCCAGACAGCACCAGAAGAATGCCCAGATGCACCTGTATGTGAGTAAGTATATAAGCCAGAAGCACCAGAAAGATTCTGTATTGGTATTCTTATCAAATAAAGTTGTTATGAACCTTTGGTTCACCAATCTAATACCATACATATTTCCAATAATTTTCCATCTTCAATCACCCAAGCACCAGTACTCATCCTCAGGGATTGATTGCCAAGCACCATCTGACAAACCAGAAGCGTTTGAATACTACATCCCCCAACACTATGTTTGGTCCTGTACACTTCACTGAGCCTCCCCATAACCCTGATCATAAACCCTGGACCTTGGAAGACTTGCAGTGGTACACTCGCCAAGACGCTCCCAAGGACCCCTATCAAAATATCTGTAATGGCAAAGAAATCACCATGTACCCTTTGATATTCAACAGGTTCTGAATCTACAGTACAATAATCCTGCTGCCTACTTAGTCCCAATGGAACCATCTCTGACGCCCAAACCAACCATCTCAACAACCCCCACTTCTGATGCCACTGGCCAGAGTAGTTAATTCCTGGGAGTACAATACCTGGCACTCACAGGGTTGATTGTTTTGCCTTGTTGGCAGCTGGACCCTGGGCCATGGCTGGGAAGGCCCTCTCCTACCAGGTAAAGTTAGGTCCCATCATCTAGTGGGCCATGTCTGTACCTGCATTTGCCCCTCCTCATCTTAAGGGGCATTGCAGTACTCCTGGTATTCTGACAGTGAGCACAGATGTGAAGATGAGGCAGTTTATCTTCACTAGGGTTGGGATTGAGGGTTGGTTTATTCTATCTAGTGGTTGAAGTAGAAATGAGGATTCAACTGATATTATTGAGGGGTTTTCTCTGAATGATAGCACAACCTATCACTGAGAGGGGATCCTTTATTCATATTATCTCCCACTGTGCAAAGTTTTGCAAGTAAGAGTAAAAAAGAAGATGGAGAATCCAAAAAGTCTGGATGGTGAAGGGATAAATTGGGCAATTGTAATAGGGTCAAACTTTTGTTCTCCTACTATCTGTGGCTGGGTCAACAATTCCTGGTTGTGACCAATAGGCTCTGGTTGGAGTACTGTCAAGAGGGGGAAGGGCCCCCAGATTTTCATCAAGGTCTAATTTTAGACTAGGTGGTTGGGTTTGGCAAGAGTCAGGCCCAAAAAGTGTGGTCTGGATCCCAGATCCCCATTGGTACGGGCCAGGAGTGATGGCCAAGGTTTGGAGGTTATTCTTGATTTGTTGAGTACTGTATGCCTTGCCCTCTGTTTTGCCCCCAATTTCTGGAACTTATTTGATTGGTTGATTTCTTGATTGAGATCTTATTGGCTGGAGGGGTTTGGGGCCTGGGCTCCAGGTGGCTGGCTGGTGGCTGGCAGGGACCTTGGGTGCCCACTGGCAGCTGGCTGGGTGCTGAGGCTGGTGGGAGGCTTCCCGGCAGCTAGCAAGTGACAGCAGGATGGCCTGTGGGTGGCAGGCTGGCTCACGGCTGCCTGGGTTGCAGGCAGCTGGCAGGAGGGGTTGGCAGATGTGACAGGCGCCTGCCTGGATGATAAATTATTCCAGCTTGGATTAAATTATGTTTGGACTTTAATCTCTCCATTTTGCCCTGATTCAGGGATGGAAAATGCTATTGGTACTGGGGGCCCTTAGAGTGAAATTTCCCATGTTTGTTCCAAGCTGGAATAATTGTAGCAATTTTATTAGTTTCAGGAATATTCCTGAAAACCTCACTGCTTGGCAACAAGCACTTGCTGCTGCCCTAGAAGCCATCACCATTGGAAACACTATGTTCCTCACTCTTATCATCAATGGACTAAACCCCCATTTCTGCAAATAGGTGCCTGTAGGGCGCTGTACTTCCATTGATGATTGCTACAGGGCCATTTTAGAAGCAAACAAACAATCCACAATGGACTTACACAGATCCAATGATGCATCCTCTCAACCTTGTTCTGCTCTTGGCAGCGCCCACAATCAAGTAGGTTGTTGCCAGTCCTGTCAGCAGGAAAATGGCAAAAAGCGCCCTCAGAAGGGAGGGCTTTAGCTAGAAAAAATTGAGGATTTGGGAAAGGCCTGGAGGTTGTAGACACAAGAGGCTCTGCAACCCTGCTTGATTCATACTCCTTATCTCTCCTTGCTAAAAAGCCCTGTGACTACAATGTACATGAGGTAGAAACCTTAGACGTATTCCAGGTATACAGTGACAACCCTGCCCTCCAAGCCAGTCATTCCTCAAATAAAATAACCCACTTAGCCTACCCATTTTTTTTCTGTGGGAACACTCACAAACTTTTAGTAGACACTGGTGCCAATCACACCATGGACAACTAGGAATTTGCAGACTACCAACAGCTAGACCAAGTACCCAGTTGCTTTAAGGCAGTATGTGTGGCCAACTCCCATATGGTGATCATCATTCATGAGATGGTACTCTTCTCTATAAGAATGGGGAACATTTGGGTTAAGCTCTCTGGGCCAATAATGGCAGGGCTCAGCCACAATGTCATTGGTGGCCTTGACTGTCTCCAACATAATTGACCATATATCAACTGGGACACCTCTGTGATCACACTCAACTGGAATGGGATAGGCTTCCATATCTACCCTATTAAAACAAACAAGTTACTTCATGACTGTGTTTGTACGTCTCAATAGACTGGTTCCTACAATTTCAAGGGGGAAGGCTTGACTTTAATTAATGTTCTGTCAAGGGCATTTGCCCTGAACCTGCCACACCTTCCCCCTTGGACAAAGCATCTCCACCAGCCTTAGTGGCGCTCCTTGAGGAGTTCAATGATGTCTTCAGAAAAATGCTGGATCAACTACATCCCCCTTGGGAGATACAGCTTGCTGTGCAGCTGTAATGATTTCTACCAAAAGCACGCCCCCTCTATTCCTTGATGCCCAAGGAAGGTAAAACTCTCTGTCAAAACCTCATGGACGCACTCAATAAGGGCTTTATCCTCCCCTCTCTCTCATCATATGGGGATGAAGTCTTCTTTGTAAAAAAAGAAGAAAATTTCCCTTTATCTGGTAACCAACTACTGCGCCTTAAACAAGGTGACATTCAAGAACAAGTACCCCCTGTTGCTAATTGATGATCTGTTTGACATACTTGCAGGTGTGAAGGTCTTCAGTAAGATCAATCCTACTGTGGGGTACAATCAGGTCCTCATTGCACCAGAGACAACAAGGCTAAAAATGCCTTTTGTATGTGCCATGGGTTGTTTGAGTGTTTTTTCATGAACTTTGATATGACCAACACTCCCTCCACCTTTTTCATGCTTATGTTTAAGGCTTTTGAAGAGTTTTTGGCAAGTGTGTTGTGGTTTATTGTGATAATATCATTATGTTTATTCAGGAACAAACTGCACACCTTCAACACCTTTGCACTGTAATGGACACTCTCTTCAGGAATCAGTTGAAAGAAAAACCTTTAAAGTGAAAGTTCCTCTGGTTAGAGCTATTGTTCCTTGGTCACACAATCTTTGTTCAAGGAATAAAGCTCAACCCTGTCAAGATAAAGGCAATCATCAGCATGCTGCCTCCACTAATGTGGGACAGGGGCACACGTTCTTGGGCATGGTTGCTTACATTTGTAAGTTCATCCCCAACTGTGGGGAGATTATCACACCTCTCACCAAATTTTTGGACACCAAACAATGTTTCCACTGGACGCCTATTAGACACCAGGCCTTTGAGACCCTGAAACAGAGACTCACTTCTGCGCCCATACTACAGTTCCTTAATTGGAACCACCAGTACAAACTCAAGGCTGACACTTCTGACATGGCTATAGTGGGCGTGTTGCAAGTAAAAACCAATGGGGGCACCTTTCTCCCTGTAGCATATAAATCCAGGAAACTTAACAAAAAAGAACAGTGCTATCCCATACACAATAAAGAGTTAGCAGCAATTGTAAACTGAATTCAAAATGGCAATGTTACTTGGAAAGTGTCACCTTTCCACCTCATGTCCAGACAGATCATAAATCCCTCCAGTAATTCAACAAACAGTCACATCTGACTCAAATTCAAGCATGATAGGCCAAACACTTGTCCTCCTATCAACTTTGCATAGAGTATAAGCCTGGAAAAAAGCTGGTAACAGATGATGGACTCTCCAGTATATATGTAGCATCAATAACCAGAAAAAACAGCTTAAACCCTGGTGTTCCATGCTATATCTCTGTCCTGAGTTCACCAAATATGAAGGCCTTTATTTAGCAACAATCTTGAATTTAAAAGACAATAAGAGCCAATTCACAACAAACACCAAAAATTTCTGCTGTTGGGAAAAGACAGGGGGAAATACGCCTTAAGTTACAACCACATAACAAGGAGATACAATTCTGCACTATCCTTGTACGCTAGGACACATTTGAGGGTGTAACCTATTCAAAATCATGAAACACAATGTATGATGACTTTGTATATACTAAGACATACTGATATCCTAGAAACATGTGTGCTATGTAAAAAGAATAAGTCTAAAGCTGCTCCACTAAAGTTGGTTCTCCCCATCAAGGCCCTGGAATCTTTCAAACAATGGACTCTTTACATTATTAGGCCTTTAACTGAAGATTAATTAGAAAAGAAAAATATTGTTACCACCATTGACTACTTCACTTGCTAACCTGTAGCTTGGGCAATCACTAATCACATCATCATTGCCTGCTCTATTAGCAGAGAGATTGTGGCATGTTTTAGCTGCCCCAAGCAAATCATTACAGATAGAGGGGTTGTAAGAGATGAGGACTGGACTAAAAAAGTCTGGCTCCCATCCTGGTGGAACCATCTACCAGGATGCCATCCAGTGAAGGACTGAAATGGCCGCCCTAAGAGGCCTCCCAAAAGAGGCAGGCCAAGAAAAGGGAGGGAAATAGGCATCCAAGCTCATAACCAAGGCACCAGCAAGCAACCACAGAGAACAAACCCAGGTGGGAGGGGAATCTGGATCCATAGGAGGAAGTTGATGCAGGGAGGAGAGGAAGTGATTTGGAACTGACATAAGTTTAGTTTTTGTGGGTCCAGGAAAGGGGATTCATCTGTTCCTAGCTTTGGAAAGAGTGGGAGGTCCTTGGGATAAAGACCTACCCAAGACAACTTGTCAAGTGTGTTAAGGATGGTGGGAACCTGGGTCAAATGAAAAAAGAAATTAGAGAGCAGGCCAGGATTGGGAACAGAATGTTGTGCATCCAATGAAAGTCTATTCTAAATGCCTGGGGGTGTGGTTCATAACAATAGGAAGATAGGTACCATAGTCACCATGAATACATTATACAAAGGAGACAACATTGTTGCAGATGAGGTTTTTTAACCAAAACTTCTGGGCAGACAGTCTGCAAGCGCTAGGGAAATTCCAAGGGTTTGAACTAAGTTTGGATTTTCTTGGATTAGATCTCATCAAAAAACACAGGCAGATGGGAAGCTGGGCAGGCAGACCAAAGAAAAAAGGAGGAGGAAACAACAGAAGGAGTCAGGACAACAATCTCTGTAATTAATAAAACTACAAAATACAAATAAATTTGCAAAATCAGGAGTTTTATTTGATAATTGGAATTGGTAAGCAAGAGACCTGATGACCCTTGCTTCTATTATATATATAGAAGGATTAATGGTACTGGGGGTGTTATAGGAGGGGGTTTTGGGAAGCAAAAAAAGGATAACCAGTTAGAAGTAGTGGCCCAATCTATCCATGGCCTGAGCCCAAGAAATAGGAGCAACAGGCCCAAGTGCAAGGAACAGCCACCTGGTTGGCTAAGTACATTCTGGGGACTTGGGCCCAACATTAATCCTAATGCTTGCCTTTGAAGTCACAACTGGAATGGACCCAGAACCATTTTATTTGGGCCAAGGAATTCATAGGCCAGAGTAATTGTTTAATTGGGATTACACTAATTGTGGAATTTTATCCCCAAATTTCCTGGGCCACAGGTTAGGTAAACCCAGTAAAATGGACTCCACATTTTCCTGTTTTACTGCCAATTGTTTTAAGGAAGGACAAAACCAGGAAAGCAAACAATCTAACTAGATTAATGTATCTTCTGTAGTTAGAGGGGACTCCAGGAAAGAGGGGAAGCTTTGACTGTAAAAGCTAGCACAAAACGCTTGTCCACAATGTGGGCAAGGTCCTCCAGGCTACAGAGAGGTTGTGCCAGCACATGACCCACCTTTTTTGTGGCTCTGGGGAATAAATCCCTGTTCAGAGTTAGCAGAGGGCTTTGGAACTTAAAAGGGGTGAAACTTGAGGGTGATTTCATAAAGGTACATTGCAAAAATAATACCTTAGATTGCTGGTCGTAATCTTATATCATCTGCAAGACAATGGGCGGGTGAAAATTTGAATAGATCCCTAGTCCAATTAATTGCCAAGATATCCAAGGAGCACTAAAACACAGCTTGAACCAAACACCTGCCAATCACACTACCTATTCTGTGTGACAGAATCAAATGTGATACTGGGTTTAGCCCCAGCGCACTGGCCTTTGATATTCCCAACAGCGCAACAGGAGTGGGTCAGGGAAAGATAAAGCCAACAGTATCAGCCAAAACACACCTCAAAATCACCCTCTTGCTGGCTCAATGGTGTATCAAAGCCCAAAATATTGAACAGAAACAAATCAAGAGGGCAAAAAGGCACCTATAAGACTGCTATGCTATGGGTGATCCTGTCTACACCTTAATCCTCACAATAAAAAACTTAAGCCCAACCACCTTAGGCCCTTCAGAGTCACAGATGTTTATGACAACCATACCTGTCAGGGCCCAGAATGCCCTTAACAACCAGATGGCCTTCCTAGAGACCAAATAACCCACAGCCTGGAAATAATTACCAACTGTCTCCTAGAGTGAAAACCCTCTTTTTCAAATAACAAATGGCCTGGTATTTGAGAGGCATACAAGCCTCAAATTCCTGGCTTCAATTCTATTAACAAATTTGGTCCACTTAACTATTGGGAAATGATAATCTGGAGCGTGATTGTTCAATTGCGCAATCTGGCGCTCAGTTGCTTGCGGGCTCTATAAATAGCTGTGGCACCTTGGCATGCTGCAGCTCAAGCAAGTTTCCTGTTATTCTAACCAATAACCATAATCCATCCCTAAGCTCAAGTATGTAATTCCTGGGCAAAATTGCCAGTTTGACTGAAAATCATGCTACCAGATCCCTGGTGACACAAAAGGCTGCACTTTCCCCATTAAGTATAAGTAGTGAGGAGGAAAAGCCCTCCTCACTGTTGACATCATAAAATAAACAACTTTATGCCCAGGACCCATTATGTCTTGCAGGAATTATCTATTTTTGCCCTAATATAATTATTCTGTTTGCATCTATTTGTGAATCTACTACACACTATAATCACACCTATCCATTCCCTCCTGGTTCAGCTCTCATCACTTTGGTCAAACCACCTAGAGTTCTTGACTTGGAGTTCTTCTATCCTCATCACCTGGATCTCCCTCCTGGCCACCCAAGAGTGACTGTACCGCCTAGCATGAAGGAGATTCCTACTAATCCCCCTCTGCCCAATGCGCCTCCTGCTCAGAATTTCAGTAAGTTGAGGTTTGTTTATATCACAGTATTGGGGCTGGCTGACCAGGTTGCTCCCCATACTAGGAGTTGGCGTCCCCTAGCTACTGCAGTAAACTACCTGGTAAGAATAGCGCCAATTGTGTACATGGCCTCCAGGCCCAGCCTGCCTCCCCTGTGGGAGTCTAGACAGACTCAGGCATGGGCTGTGACAATATCTACCAGATCAAAGACATCAAAGGTAACACTAAGAAGTTCTATCACAACTGATTGCGCCCCTGCCACACAATTATGGCTAGAAACGTTTTGTACAAAGCTTCCTGGGGCTTTTCATGCTCTAGTTATTATTAAAAACAATAAGCAGAGGAAAGACAGGGTGTTGTAACTGAGGTTGGCACCTTGCCTGCTAACATATCTCACAACACACAGGGGCACTCATAGAGCTGTTCTATGATGTATCTAATGGCGTGGCTTCTTCTGCCACTAATGTCAAGATATGGGCAATATTTTTAAACTAGGATCAAAGCTAATTCCAAGCGTCAATTCCTCAATTATTTATTTGCTGCTCACATCTTACTTGGATCCTATCACAATGTCATCCCCTTTGTGGATTGGTGGCTCACTTTCATAGTATAATTATGATAAGTGAAAAATAAAGCTATTATATTATCCTTATTCTGTTCTTTCCTTTTTAAATGTTGTCTTCCCCAATTCAAATACTGAACTATTGTTGTAACTATGCTGTTTTAGCAGAGTTACAGGGGGGAAATATTTAGAAACTAGATAGTATTCTTTATTGGGAGATAAAGATTATATAGTTAATGTGAGTCATGGATAACAGGAACATGATAGGGCTTGTCAGGAAGCCAGGAATAGATAGAGGCATTGGGCGGCTCAGGATGGGGTTGGACCAAGCCAGCTGGCAAAGCCCACCATAGAATGGGTGCTAACTTGATAATGTAAGACATGGATTGCCCAAGTAAGGACCAGGGTCCAGGGGTAGGGACCATGGAATCCACTATTCCTTTCAAAGTGATATAGAGTACTCCAAACAGTTGGATGGACATAGTCTCTGCAGCAGTGGTGGTCTCAATTGGGCGGTAGAGTTGTGGGGTTAAGGGCAGAGTCATGGGAACAAAGTAGGCCGGCAGATAATTGTACTTGTCTTTGAACAATCTTGGCAGCCTTTTGTACCACTTTCCTTCACGTCCTATGTATTCAGTTTCTCTAGTCCTAGAAGGGGGTCAGCAACAAGGATGGTCTCCAAGCTGTACTCCGCATAGACCGGGTTGGGCAGGTATTCAGTAAAATGCACAGGTCCAAAGGGGGCTCCTGGGGGACAGTATAGTGCCTGGGTAGGATTGGCAGGTTGGTCTCCAGAGGGGGCAGTTGCCTGATTGTCTACTTGAATGGAGTTGAGATGAAAGATCACTAAGACTAGATAAGGTAAGATTTGTTTGAACCAAAGGTTCATAAAAATTTATTATCAAAAATGTCAATGTGGTCATCACCATACCGCTGGGATTATATGCCATGGGATTTTGCTTCTCCAATTTTTGCAGGGTTCAGGTTTGCAGACAAGGCACTGGCAGGGCATGGATCTTGGCTTAGAGTCCTGAGGGCATCAGATCCAGGCTGTGTCTGCTCTGTTGAATAGAAGTGGCAATGCTTTGTTCTGCCGCCACTGTTCACTATGTCACCTGAGTAGTTCAATTGTACTACCCATTCTGGATGGAAGGCTGGCAGTTGCTGGTGGTCATTGGCAGAGTTTAAAATAGGTTTTGTTTTAACCCCCTCAAGGCAATCTACAACCTCTGCATAGGTTTGAATCTTTGGTGGCTCAAGGTTGGCATCAATCTGGTGACAATTTGGGGAATTATCCTAGGGAGACTGGCGGGTCTTGGAGTAACTTGTCAACTTGGGTTTGCAATTTAAAGAGTGGGTGGTTTCCCGTCCACTTTGTGTGACTCAAGTAGTCTTTGAAGGGTCAGGGTTTGATTCCAGGGTTTCCAATGATGATTTTAAAACTCCATTATTGGCGCTTAGCAGGTTGGCAGGTATAGTAGTAGTCCTTCCCAAACTTCTGTTAGCCATACTACATCTCCTTTGTAGGTATGGGTCTTCATTGACAACAGTTTGGTGCCAGTCTGGCAACCATTCAGGGAATCCTCTTTAGTAGGCTGGCAGGTTGCGGAGATGTTTAACAATTAGAGCCTGTGACTTTAACGGATTGGCGGGTCCTGGATCGTCCTGGAGGGTTTGATCTACCTTCAGGGAACTGAGGTTCAACTCTTGGGTTTTCAATACAAGTATTGAAATGTCATTCATGACAGGGCTGATCACACAGTGGGATAGTGAAGGGGTGGCTTGATCCTGGTAATGAGTCAAGGGCTAAAACAAGGTATCCACTGTAGGGGATCAGCATTTGTTCATGTTGGATTTGGCAATTTGAGTTGACTTCCTAACCTGGCTATGAATGACTGGATAATTGGATTGCGGGTCACAAACTCACTTACTCAGAACCTTGCTGGTGGGTCAAGCCTTCTGTTTCAACACCCCCCTGACTGAAGGTTGGGCTCCTCTGGGGGTAGGTTATCAGGGAGGTTGTCAGGAGCCTGGGTGCCATACTGGACTAGCTGTTGTTCTGTGGTGGGCAGGGAAGTCTTGTGTTGTTTTTGTCTTGCTTTGCAGGGTCTCAGGCAATCATGGTGTAGGGATTTGTCTTGTTTGCGCTTTCCAAGTCCTTGCACAAGGTAAGTGTTATTTTTGTTTACCTTTAGGATAATTGCTGGGCCTACTTTTTTTGGGTTGTAGTTTGCTTTTGTCAATGTTCATGACCCAAACTTTGTCCCTGAATTCATGTCTGTCTTGGATGTGGACAAATGTCTTTTTCAGACGCTCATTTTCCTTTTCTGTTTGATCACTATTGGCCTCTATGACCTGGGGATCTGAGCAAGGGGGGACTTTGCTTGGAATTTTCAGCTTGGGTCCTGTCAATGCTTGAATGATAATGGGCTGTGTGCTTTATACCAACTAAAAAGGGCTTTTCCCAGTGGATCTGTTCACTTGAGTTTGGCACACAAGTAGTGCAGTCAATAGCTGCTTATACCAGTCTTCAGGTCTCCTAGCAGTGAGTTTGGCTAAGGCTTGCATGAGGCTACTGTTAAGCCGCTCCATGCGTCCATTGGCCTGTGGATGATATGGTGTTGCCACGGTGTGTTTGACCCCATTCTTGGTGAGGTATAAATTGGTTGTTTCAGAGGACAATTCTTTGCCTCTGTCAGTTATCAGGAGCTCTGGCTTTCCAAAATTGCTGATTATTTCTCTTCCTATGAACTGCCACACATCATTACCAGTGTATGTCTTTTCTGCTTGGGCTACTGGCCATTGTATAGCAAAGTCCATTGTGGTGATGATGTATTTCTTATCATTGTGTTTTCCTGGAATGGGGCATACAATGTTTAGGGCCCAAACCTTGAAGGGTAGTTGCTTGCAGATGGGTAGTACTGATTTTGGTGGGGTTTTGCTTTTTTCAAATTTCTTGCATACTTCACATTGGTATAGGACTTCTTGAACGTCACAATACAGGGTTGGCCACCAGGCCTTGTGTTTGAGGAACTCATATAGGTTGCGACTCTTGGTGTGTCCTAGGTCTCTATGGTATTGTAGGATGGTATCCACTTGCTGGTGTGTGGGGATGTACGGGATGGTAGTTCTGTCAGACATTTGTTGGTGCAAGGTTCCATACATGTCAGCAAATAGGTGTTTGTTCTTAATGTCTGTTTATTTTGTTATGTTGGTTGTGCCAGGGGGAAACCTTCTCCTTTGTCCAAAGTACAAAGAGGGGCCAGTCTGGGTCAAACCTATTTTCTTCTCTTGTGGCACAGACATACATGTGTGAGAGGGTGTCTGCCATGACAAGTTCTGGACCAGTTTTGTATTGTATGAGCATATCAAATCTCTATAAGAGTTCCATCCAGCAGGCTTGACAGCAAGATAGATTTGCTTGAGTTTTGAAATATATGAGTGATTTGTGGTTGATCAACACCATGAATTCTTCCTGTTGTTATAGATAATAACGCCGTTTAACTAGGCAGTGTATGATGGCCAACAGTTCTTTGTTGTGGATAGGATATCAACACAAGCCATCTTTCAGCTTTCGTGATTCATAGGCTACAGGCAGGAAGTAACCATCATTATTTTTGATTTTCAGAACTCCCCCAATGGATGCAACTGAGGCATTGGTTTTCATTTGGTATTCCCCGTCACATTTGGGGTATTTCAGGATAAGAGCAGCTGTGAGTTTCTCTTTGAGACGTCTAAAACAGAGGTCACGTTGGGGAGTCCACCAAAACTTGGATTTGGCGTCAGTTATGGCAGATAAGGGGGTAGTCAAGACGCCACATTCAGGTATGAAGCAGCGTACATAGGCCACCATCCCCAGGAAGGTGTGGAGTTCCAACTTGTCCTTGGGTGATGGCATCTTGAAGATGACCTGTATCATTTGACTGCCAGGTTTGATGCCATCTTTTGAGACTATGTGTCCCAGGAAAGGCAGCTGCTTTCAGAAGAACTGGCACTTGGAGGGCTTGGCCAGCAGCTTGTGTTGTGCCAGGGTAGCAAAGACTGCCTCTAGGTCTTTGTGGTGCTGCTCTACCAAGGGACTATAGACAATGATGTCGTCCAGGTAAACTAAGGCATGCTTGCTTATGTGTGGGGCAAACACCTTGTTTATGAAGGTCACAAAGGTGAAAGGGGTGTTTGTCATGCCAAAGTTGAGCACCACACATTTGTATGTGCCATATTTAGTGCAGAAGGCTGTTTTGGGGATGTCTTCCTCCTTAATATGAATCTGATTGTAGCCTGCAGTTAGGTCAATCTTGGAGAAGACTGTGGCTCCTCCTAAGGCGTTGAAGAGGTTGTCAATCAGTGGTAGTGGGTAACAATTCTTGATGATAACTTTGTTTAGGGCTTGGTAGTCTGTGACTAGACGCAGGGTACCATCCTTCTTGGCCACAAAGAACACAGCATCCCCAAAGGGAGATTGTGAGGGACGGATAAGTCCTTTCTCCAAGGCCTCCTTAAGATAGGCACATAAGGTGTTGTCTTCATTTAGGGTCAAGCAATAGATAGGTTGTGCTTTGGGTACAGCTCCTTTGAGTTGAAGGGAATGTTGGATGTGTTTTTCCGGGGGTAACCTGGGTAGAGCCTCCTTGAAGATTTCTGGATGATGGGCCACAATTTTGCAATCCTGGGGCGTGGAGGCATCCTGGTGATCTTTGAAGTGTTGATCTTGTACTGGCAGGAGTCTCAGTCAATTGTCTTCAGGTTTTCCTTTTTTTCCAGGGTCTCTGTAATGCACACAAAGACATGGTTGCGTAGGAGTTGGTCCACTGAGTCAGGGTAGATCTGGTGATTGACGCCTTCATGCTTAATGGTCAACACTGAGGTTGCCCAGTCTACGTGAGGATTTTTTCTTTTGTAATCAATCCAAACCCAGTACAATGTCAAACTTTGGAAAGTCAATGACAGGACCTTGGATGGTGGAGTGTAGGTTCTCAAGCATGACAGAGAAGGGGGCAGCTTCCCCTGTTACAGCAATGTGGTGTTCATCAGCTAAAACCACATTTTTAATCTGCAAAAGATTAGTGGCTAGCTTGAACTTGTCCAAAAAGCTGCTGTTGACTAAGGTTTGATCTGCGCCTGAGTCCAGGAGTGCCAAGCCTGTGTAACTTCAAAAACAGAAAGGATAGGACATCAGTTTATTGGGATGTCTGGCAATGATGTACAGTACCAGGCCTTCTGAGGGTACTTGGATCATTGGGCATTGGTCCACGTCCTTGGATCAGTACTCATCATTGGGCAAGTCAGGAGTTGTGCAGGGAGAGCTTGGCTTGCTTAATGCTCTCCCCAGGCTTTTATTCCTTGTCTTGGTTGCCTTGAGTGTCAGGAATATCCCTGACAACACTGTGGCTCAGAATAATATTTTGTGTACAATTAATTGTAAAAAACAAAATAAAAAAGGCAACAGTTCCCCCTAATTGGGGAAACTACCGCAGGAGGCCAAGGCCAGGAAACACAAATTAAAAATAAAGTTTTTAATTTGGACGGGTTTTATACCCCGTCTGCGGCCGCCCACCACTGCCAGCCAGTCCCCCACCCAGGCTGCCAAATGGGGAAATTGTCAAAAGGGGAAACCTGAAAAGGCAATTTCCCCAAACCCAAATGAAGGGGGAACTGCTGCCCAAATTTGGAATTTACCAAATTTGGAGGGGGTTGACAAGCAACCCAGCACTACAATTAATGCATCAACTGCAAAAGTTGAATTGAACTGCATAAATGTGCCTGAAGATGCTCCAACTCCATGCAATGCCAAGGACAACAATTCATTGCCTGCCAAACCACTCCCATCCCAATCCCAAAAGGGAATCCCAGACAACACCAAGTGTTTGGGGTTCCCTATCCATTGCTTTGTACTATTCATGCCCCACTAAGGATGATAGTATATAATAAATCTCAATCACTTGATGGTAGTTTGTGCTATCATTGGGTGAAATTACCCCTCAATAGTATCACATAAATCAAAACCAGAACTTTTACTCTACAGAAAGTTAAGACACTAAGCTTTGTCTGCCCTTTCCCAGGACCAGAAGATGAACCACTTGATCTTCTCAGCTGTACTCACAGCTTGCCTTGGGATTGGGGGCCACCAATACACCCACCAGCATGGGCCCTACAATAAACCGCCCAACAAGTACTTCTACAAGGAGCCTGCACAGCTAAACTCCTCTGAGACGTACCCCTGGCCCACGCTGGTGTTGCCCCGCTCAACTCAGCACATAGCAATATACACCTTTGTATTCTACGTGATTATGTACTTCACCGGTAATTTTTGAAGATTTAACATACACACCAAGGTCTTTAGATAGATGATAACGGTCTACCCCATTGTGACAGCGCTCACAGGGTTCCAAGTTGCCAACTTGGTACCCTACCTTGCTAAAATACTCCCTCATTTTCTGGGGCTTTACATTGAGTGGCAGTGATACAGAAATGGGTACAATTTGACTGGCCATTGTTTCCACTTCCATGTCTGTTTGAACCTGCGGGCTTATGACTGGTGTTGTTCCCATTGTTTCCAGGGGGTGGTCAAGTGGAGCGCCTGCCTGTGTGAGAGTCTTTGGGTCTCTCTTATTTTCCAGTTTGCACCTTGTGAAGAGTGTTGGATGTTTGTTCTGCTTTCTCTGCCTTGCAATACAGGCTCTGTAGATTGGTCACCTGGTTCAGGTTCACGTGTCTCATTATATGTGATTTGAGGGTGATGTAGTACATGAGGTGCGTGGCTGGGGTATCAAAGGCCATGTCAGAGGATGTGCATAGTTGGAGTTCCTTGTAGGCGTGGGTGAGTTCCTTCATGGTGCCTGTCTGGGTCAAGTTCTTTACTTGACGTATGATCATGAGTGCAGTGTCCTTAAGCACAAATCTTGCTAAGAAGTCTTGTTTGAAGGTATCCCGGTTCTTCTCGGTATGTTTTTTTGTGCCACTTGTTGCACCAGGTGCCAGAGTTGTGGGACAGTTGGATGGAGATATTTGCAATCCAAAAATTCTATGGGTATTCCATCTGGGCCAGCTTGCTCTGGGCGGACTGGATCCATGCGGCAGTATTGTTGTTGTTGACCCCAGCAAAAAGTTCCAAGGCAGCACTTTGGAGTCTTTGGGTTACGTAGGCGGGCATGGTGTTTTTGTCAGTTGGTTGTGGGATGGTGGTGGTCATCTGGAAGAACCCTTGTGCAGACATGGTGTTGAAGGCAGGTAGTGGGATCACCGTGTTCTGGTACAGGACAAAACCATCAGGTATCTTGGCACCAGGGGTGTACAGAGTCCAGTCTAGCAGGAGGCCAGACATGATTCTGTCAAAGATTTGTTGGCCACAGCAAGTACGGGCAATATGCAGAATTTTACAAGATAAGGTAGGATGGAAAACCTACCTGTGCTACCAATGTTGTAACTGTGCTGTTTTAGCAGAGTTCTATGACAAATGTTTAGAAACTATATAATATTCTTTTTTGAGAGATAGTGATTATATAGTTCATATGAATCAATGGATAGCAGGAATATGATAAGGCTGATCACACAGTGGGATGGTGAAGGGGATGGCTTGATCCTGGTAATGAGTCAACCCCAAAATAAGGTATTTCCTGTAGGGGATCAGCATTTGTTCATGTTGTTGGATTTGGAAATTTGAGTTGACTTCTTAGTCTGGCTTCAAGTGGCCAGATAATCGGATTGCAGGTCACAAACCCGCTTACTCGGAACCTTGCTGGCGGGTCAAGCCTGCTGTCTTGACACTATAGTTAGTTCAGCTGCAACACAAGCCCTGGAAGACAGAACAGGCAGCCAACCATGAGAATCCAAACAGTTGGAATGTAACACCCTCTTTGTCACAAATCCTAAAAATTGTTTTTTCCTTAACCTTAAACTTCATGATGGTAATCAAATCTATCCTTCAATGTTGAGATTTTTTGTTTACGCCAAAAAACAATGCTCAAATAATAAAAATACAGAGATGAACTTTGAGAATTATCAACACAGAGGATGTTAAACTCTGAATATTTGGTTTCTGATAGTTGCCAGCAAACACAGGTACAGGGTGACCCCCAAACATCTGGAGACCCACTTTTATTCTGGGGACCCTGTGTATGTTGTCAACTTTCAACACATCATGTTGGACCCCTAGCTTCTTGGACCCTTCAAGGTCTCTGCAATTTTAGATAACCACACCTACTGTCTGAAGGACACTAATGGCAATACCAAACAGCTACATCATGGCCAATTGCATTACTGATGTGCTATTCCTGTCCAGAAATGATTTTTCTGTACTTTTCCAGATGTTTTACAGATTCCTACCCCCATAAAAGATAACATGGTAGATAAGGGGGTAATGGGAGTGTTGCAACCACGTCAGCCAACCCAGTTACCACTATATCTCACAAAATACAGTGAGTGCTCATAGAGTTACACCATGATGCATATGATTTTATAGCTTTGCTCAGCCCCCAGACATTAGGCTTTCCCTATTTTCAGATATGGATCAAATCAATTAACATCACTATTGATAGGAATCTTGAAGCCCTTACTCAGAACAATGTCAATAGTTTACTGGACCCTTACCACACACACCTCCCACTTTAAGACCCAATGGCTTTCCATCATGGTATAAGGATTTGATATCTCTTCAAATAAAGATTATCTTATTGCATATTCCTTTTCTGTCCCCTCTTGGACTTTTATCTTCCCTCAACTCCTCCTAGTAGTGAACTATAAATAGTTCAGCTGTAACAGTAATTAAAAAATTTCTGTTTCTTTTCACCTGGTTTTCCATTATAGTGCTGATCTAGCATAGTTACATGTGAGGGTGTGCCTCACCACGTGACAACATTTAATCTGTATAGCCATCAGGTTTTTGCTTTGGGCACTTCTTCCCAATACCTTTGCTGCAGCTTGGTTATCTTCCCCATTTGTCAAACCTTGGGCTGCGCTTATTATAGGGCTATTTGCCGCTACCCACACCATCCATCCTTTCTGAAAGTTTAATTGTGACTCTATACTCAAAAATGAGGTTAAGTTAGCAACATTTTAAGCAAGCATGGTTAGCCTTTGTTACAGTATCTAATCCAATAAGATCTAGAGACCACATTGAAGCTTGGATTACATCTTTTCTTCTTAAAAGAGAAATCTAAGAAATAAATAGCCATGCATCTCAATTTTTCATAATAGAGTCTATTGTTAGGGTTTACTTGTAGATAAAATATCTGTGTAAAACTTCCGTGCCTTCTGTTTTCTTATTAGCAAAGGAATCTAGCAGGAATAATGCTTATCTTGTATGAGTGCCTTGCGGATGTTGTGAAGGTATTGAATAGAGAATACAACTGAATCTTGCACCTCAACAGTAAGTTCAGTTGCACAACTCAGTGGGATCCTTTCTATGGGCCACCTTGCATTAGCTAAGCGACCAGGACAAAGCTCACGCCCAAATAAAGACACCATTGAAATTGACCAGAACGCAAGAAAATCACTGGCGTAGCACTTATTGATGACACTGTAAAACATATTCTTTGCTGCTTCTTGTGCTTCAGCTGCTTTAAGCAGGGTGCTCTCTCCCTCTGCTGGCTGGTCCAGCGCTGATAAGCCAAAGAGATAGAAGAATAAAGGCAGTTGGGGATCTCGCTTGTCACTGGAATGAATTATGTGGCGCATGAAGAGACTGCGGTAAAACCTTAACTGAGTGGGACCACTTTGGATGTTAGGATTGATGATTTCGCTTGAAAGATGATACTGGAGGGGGTCCTTCCATGCTCGTAGGACAAATGAAACCAAGTCTTTTACAGTTTCAAGGCTTCCTTTTGGGCCATCCCACTCATTAAATACTTTCTCCAGGGTTTCTTTCTCAAGCGTGTCAAATTCAGAAGGAGCAGTGACAAGTTGCGCTGATTGGGTATCAACAAGATGTCTGGTGACACACTGCTGGGGCGCTACATGATCAAATACCAATGCAACCGCCTCCACAAAGCTCTTGCATCTTTTTTCAGTGGCTGTCACAACGTTCAGCGACTTGGCTACTGTACTGTTATTGTGACTGCAAATGAGTATTTATGTTTGCACTCCTTCTTACCTGCCAGGAACCACCTTAAAGTTAGGCCTGTGATTCCTTTTAGGGATTTGATCTCGCTTAATGCTGCTTAATATTTCGTTGAGGACCGTCAATGTGCCTTCATGGCTTGAGAAAGGCTTAAAGAGTTAGTTTAAACCATTGATTTCATACCTGAGGTGAGCTTGACACAGCTTTTTTCACTTTCGAGGTGTTTATATCGCATGGCGAAGCTGGACGCTTTAGACTAGCCATCACAGCATTGAATTTATTCGCAATGGCATCTTCATAAGCAGATAAATCACCTTCATCCTCTGGCGATTTCGCTTCCTTCAGGTTGATCTCAAGGCTTTGGATTAACTTATCCCTGGCCTTTTGAATTCTTTTGGCTTCCTTAAACAGTTTATCATATCCCTTCGAAAAGTCATCTATGTTGCTAATCAGCTCGCTGGCTAATTTCTTAAGTAGCATTGACTGCTCTCGAATGCTTTCAAGTTTCTGGTGCATTTTTAGGATCCAAACTAGTTCAATCTAAGTCTATGGTTTATTCTTGTAAGATTGATCTGCGCTCGTGTAGGGGCATTCTGAAAGGAGAGCTTTTGATGATGTAAATTATAATAAAAAATTTCGAGCTGAAATCAAGCTTAAGACGGCGATATATCATAAGCTTATCTGGCTTAGTATATATTAGAGTGCACTTTAAAATTTCTAAAGTACGAAAATACACTTTGCCAGAAGTAAATTTAAATTTTGAAAACAAGTATAGTATTCGATCACTTAAATTCCTTAGAAACGTAGACTGAGTCAAATAAAAATAGCAAACCCCCAGGCGAGACATCTGCTAAATATAACAGCGCCTGAGCTTGAAATATTAATTAGTTGTTAAATTTTAACTATCAGTTTAATGAAAATAATTGGAGCAAGAGTTTATTTTTTTTCTGCCAAAGAATATACAAAGATATTGAATGGCTAAGAACAAATAAAAATATTGACTTAATAATTAGGAAAAACAATCATGATGCCTTTGGAAGAGAAGCGATACAAAAAAACCTTTGACCAATTAGGTGGTTTGCAAGCGTTTACCGAATTACGTTTTTGATTCAGCAAACAAGAGAAATGAGTAAAAAAGTTATCTGCAGTTTTCAACTTTGCATGTACCTTGGAGAAGTCGGATCATACTAGGGTTGTTACGGCCCAGCTCCGGCTAGCTTCTAGCTCAAAGCTACCCCATCGAGGAGTTAATTTAAAAAAATCAAATATCGATGAATTGCCGCTTTGGCTATGGCGGCCCAGAGCCGGAGCCAGCCGAAGCCGGGTCGAAGCAGCCCTACTCATACCCATTACAATTTGGTCAAGGTTGTGATGAATGGCTTATGTTATAGACAACTTATAATTGTTACTCCTCTAAATGACTTGACTGCCAAATATTACAAGATTTTACACTGGGTCCAGCGAAATCCATCTTTGAATCTTTGGCTGAAGCTTTTTGGGGGTTCCTTGGGGGTTTGCTGGATTCAACTCTCATACATTGAGCTCATTCTTAATGCAAAGTGATTTGTCACTAACACATCTACAAGTTTTTCCTAGCAAGATACACCATCTTAAAGACTACATCTCAACTTATGCCATCTCACAATTAATTTGAGATGGCATAGTTCGCATTTGGAATATTGAATCCCTAAAAAATAAGGAACAAAACAACAAAACAGTTAATTTTTACCTATAAGTTTATAGCACAGTAGTTTTATAACCTTTTGAGATGAAGAAAAATATACCAACCTAAAAAAATCAGTCCATTCCATAACAAAAAGTGAAATGATTCCACTTGAAGGTCGATTCTACACAAGAAAATTAACACCCAACCAGGTAGCTGTGAGAGAGGGGGTGTCAGGATTGACAATTTTCTTCCCCTTGAAACCTGGGCCCAAGGTCAAGATTTGAACCCTGGCCCTGATCCCCCGCAGGCCACCTGTAAGGGATTTCATCCCTTTCACAAATAGTCCATCCAACACTGGGTCTATTGATACACAGACTGATTCCAAAATTACATCTTTTAAATGCTGAAATGGGAATTAATAATGTTACAGAATCAATTCAATTAACCAATTTGAATCCACATTCAAAATCAATTAATGAACGCGCTTTCAGAAGCAAAAGCAAAAACCAAAGCAAAAACTCAAATCTAGTCAAAAACATAAATTCTACTTTAAAACCAGAAATCCAAGAAGCAAATGATGAATCTGAAAGCAACCACTCAAAAGCACTTAAAATGAGCTCCAAAAATCTAAAAGCAAGCAATCAAACTAAATTTAAATGCTTAACAACAAATCACCAATATTCAGGGGAATCATCTAGCCAATCACTTGATGCAGTACAACCAACCCAGAGAATTAACACTCATCCAGGCCCAAAACACTATATTCACCATAGTACAGAAGAATACTACAACCCAATAATCCAACTTACTTCTTCTTGCATTGCAGGCTGCAGCCTGCTGGAGTCCTGCAAGGCAATACTTGCCAATTTACTCTTGCAGGATCACCTGGTAACCATCATGTCCACTTCCACACTTGACTTCAGTATTTAAACTGAGAAATTTCCCCTTTTTAAATTGCTCTAACAATTTCTTGTTCCTATCTTATCCAATAAATCTATATTTTCAAAACTTCTTAACTTGATTAGTAGATATCACGGCCCATACCAGAGTCCGGCTGGACTCCCATAGGGGAGGCAGGCCTGGCCTGGAAGGCCATGTACACAATATGCGCTATGCAGACCAGGTAGTTTAGAGCAGTGGCTAGGGGGCGCCAACTCCCAGTAAGGAGCACGACTTGGTCAGCCAGCCCCAATACTGTGATATAGACAAACCCCAGCTTGCTAAAGTCCTGGGTGGGAGGCGCGTTGGGCTGAGGAGGGGCAGTTGGAATATCCTTCATTGCTGGTGGCAGATCCAGGTGATGGGGATGGAAATACTCCAGGTCAAGGGTGCGGGGCGGTTTGGCAAGGACAACAGGAGTGTGGCCAGGAGGATATGGGTATACAAGTTTGTATTGAGTAGTGGATTCACAAATGAATGCAAAGAGAATAATTAAATTTGAGCAAAAATAGACAATTCCTTCAATAAAGTAATAATTTCTAGGCATATACTTGCTTTATTAAGATGTCAACAGTGAGGAGGGCTTCCTTCCTCACTACTTATACTTGCTGAAGATTCTGTGGCCTTTTGTGCCACCAGAGAACTGATGGCATCATTTGGAGTTGGAGTTGGATTTATGATTTTACCTGGAATTTGTGTGCTTGGCCAAGAGGGTGAGATCTCATTGGCTGCTATAACATGTCCTTTTGAAATTTGCAGCATGGTGAGTTGCTACAGTTATTTTTAGCTCCTGCAATGAATCAATTGTCCAATTGCGCAATTGAACAGTTACGCTCCCAATGTGCCATTTCCTGATAGGTAGGTGGCCCAAATTTGATAACAGGCTTGATGCCAGGGATTCAAGGCTTTTGTGTCTCTCAAATACCAGACCATTTGCTAGTCAAAAGGGGGGTATTTTGCCCTGGAAAGTGCTTTGTGGGGGTTTCCACGCTGCATGTTTAATCAACTCTAAGGAGGCCAGCTGACTGTCCAGGGCAATCTGGGCCCTGAAAGTAGATCTAAAAGGGCTCTCTTACAACAACATGAAGCTCATCCTCATTGTGTGGGCTTTTTGTGTGTTAATTAGTTATGGTCAAGCCAACGTGAACTTTGAAACTCCTGAACCTACCCCCACCAATAAATCAGAAGACTCCATTTGGTATCATTTTGGACCTTGTTGTGTCAAAACTGCAGGCTCAATCCGCCAGCAAGATTCCAACCAAGCAGGTTTGTGACCTGCAATCCAATTATCCGGTCACTTGAAGCCAGACTAGGAAGTCAACTTGAATTACCAAATCTAACAACATGAACAGATGATGATCCTTTACAGTGGATACCTTGTTTTGGCGCTTGACTAATTACCAGGATCAGCCACCCCCTTCTTCCATCCAGCTGTGTGATCACCAATCATGTTCCTGTTATCCATTGATTCATATGAACTATATAATCCTTATCTCACAATAAAGATTATTATCTAGCTTCTAAATATTTTCCCCGTGTAACTCTGCTAAAACAGCACAGTTACGATATTGGTAGCACAGGTAGGCTCTCCATCCTACCTTATCTTGAAAAATTATGCCTGATGCCCGCACACGCCGCGGCCAACAAATCCTTGACAGAATTATGTCTGGCCTCCTTCCCAACTGGACTCCGTACGCTCCTGGTACTGAGATACCCAATGGTTGTGTACTATACCAAAATACAGTAATCCCACTACCTGCCTTCAACACCATGTCTGCACAAGGTTTCTTTCAGGCTCCCTCCTTGATGCCGCAACCAGCTGACAAAACCACCCTGCCTGCCTATGTAGCTCAAAGACTACAAAGTGCCTCCTTGGAACCTTTTGCCAGGGCCAACAACGACAACGCAGCTGCATGGATCCAGTCTGCCCAGAGCAAGCTAACTCATATGGAGTGCCCACAGCAATTTTGGATTGCAGAAATCTCCATTTGCCTGACCCATGACACTGGCACCTGGTGCAACAAGTGACAAAAAGAGCACACTGACAAGAACTGGGATACCTTTAAGCAAGACTTCCTGGCAATATTTGTGCTTAAAGATACAGCACTCATGATCATTTACCACTTGAAGAACCTGACCTAGACAGGCACCATAAAAGAACTCACCCGCGCCTACAAGGGACTTTGCCTTTGTGCTTTATCTGACATGGCCTTTGACACCCCAGCCACACACTTCATGTACTACAACGCTCTCAAGTTGCACGTGATGAGGCATGTAAACCTGGGTCAAGTGACCAACCTGCAAAGCCTGTACCAGGAAGCGGAAAAAGCAGAGAAGTCATCCAATACACTGCATAAGGCACAAACTGGGAAACAAGAAAGACCCAAGAATTCCCATCCAAGCAGGCTCTCTGCTTGAACACCTCCTGGAGGCAACAGGAACAACGCCAACCACAAACCCACAGGTTCTAATGGACATGGAAATGGAAACAATGGCCAGTCAAACCAGACTCATTTCCATGTCACTGCCACGCAAGACAACCAAGATGAGGGAAAAGCCCAGGGAGAGTACTAAGAAAGCCAAAATCTCCCCACGCAACTCCTGACTTGCCCAAAAATGAATACCAACCCAAGGACGTGGACCAATGCCCAATGATTCAGGTGCCCTCAGAGGACCCAGTACTGTACACCATTGCCAGACATCCCAATAAATTGATGTCCTATCCTTTCTGTTTTTGAAGTTACACAGGCTTGGCACTCCTGGACTCAGGCGCAGATCAAACCTTAGTCAACAGCAGCTTTTTGGACAAGTTCAAGCTAGCCACTAATCCTTTGCAGATTAAAAATATGGTCCTGGCTGACAAACACCACATTGCCATGACAAAGGAAACTTCCCCCTTCTCCTTCATGCTTGAGAACCTTCACTCCACCATCCAAGGTCCTGTCATTGACTTTCCTAAGTTTGAGATTGTACTGGGACTAGACTGGTTACGGAAGAGCAACCCTCACATAGACTGGACAACCTCAGTATTGACCATCAAATGTGAAGGCGTCAACCACTAGATCTACCCTGACTCTGTGGACCAACTGCTATGCAACCACGTCTTTGTACGTATCACAGAGACCCAGGACAAAAAGAAAGACCTGAAGTCAATTGACTGGGACTCCTGCCAGTACAAGATCATACACTTCAAAGACCGCCAGGATACCTTCACACCTCAGGACCACAACATTGTGGCCCGCCACCCAGAAACCTTCAAGGAAGTGTTACCTGGCCTGCCCCCTGAGAAGCATATTCAGCACTCTATCCAACTCAAGGGGGCTGTACCCAAGGCGCGCCCTATCTACAGGCTAACCCCAAATGAAGACAACACCTTGCGCGCCTACCTCAAGGAGGCATTAGAAAAAGGACTTATCTGCCCCTCACAGTCTCCCTTTGGGGCTGCTGTATTCTTTGTGGCTAAGAAAGACGGTACCTTACTCCTGGTCACAGACTACTGCGCCCTAAACAAAGTTACCATCAAGAATTGTTACCCACTACCACTGATTGACAACTTCTTTGATGCCTTGGGAGGAGCCACAGTCTTCTCAAAGATTGATCTAACTGCAGGCTACAATCAGATTTGTATCAAGGAGAAAGACATCCCCAAAACATGCTTTCACACTAAATACAGCTCCTACAAATGCGTGGTATTCAACTTTGGCATGACCAATGCCCTGTCCACCTTAGTAACCTTCATGAATAAAGTGTTTGCGCCCCACATAGGCAAACATGTCCTAGTATACCTAGAAGATATTATTGTCTACAGTCCCTTGGTGGAACAGCACCACAAAGACCTGGAGGCAGTCTTTGCAACCTTGGCACAACAGAAACTGTTGGCCAAGCCCTCTAAGTACCAGTTCTTCTGTAAGCAACTACCCTTTTTGGGACATATAGTCTCAAAGGACGGCATCAAACCCGACAGTCAAAAGATACAGGCCATCTTCAAGATGCCACCACCCAGGATAAGTTGGAGCTCCACACCTTCTTGGGAATGGTGGCCTATGTACAACGTTTCATACCTGACTGTGGCGTCTTGACTGCCCCCTTATCCGCCATAACTGGCGCCAAGTCTAAGTTTGTATGGACCCCCCAATGTGACCTATGTTTTAGACGCCTTAAAGAGAAGCTCACAACAGCGCCCATCCTGCAATACCCCAAATGTGATAGGAAGTACCAGATGGAAACCAACGCCTCAGATGTGTCCATTGGGGGAGTACTACAAATCAAAAATAGTGATGGTGACTTCCTGCCTGTAGCCTACAAATTGCAAAAATTGACAGATGGCAAGTGTCAATACCCTATCCACAACAAAGAACTACTGGCTATTGTGCACTTCCTAGTCAAATGGCGTTGCTACCTAGAGCGCCAGGAAGAATTCACTGCATTAACCAATCACAAGTCACTCATCTATTTCAAGACTCAAGCAAATCTGTTGCGCCGCCAAGCACGGTGGATGGAACTATTGGAGAGATTTAACATGCTCATCCAGTACAAACCTGGGGCTGAGCTTGCCATGACAGACACCCTGTCCTGCCTGTATGTCTGTGATTCAAGAGGAGAGAATGGGCTTGACCCAGACTGGCTGCTCTCAGTGCTACAAACTAAGGACAAAGGGTTCCCCCCTGGCACAACCAACATAATCAAAGAAACAGTCATCAAGAATGAACACCTCTTTGCTGATGTGTATGGGACTCTTCACAGAAATATGACTGACGGCACAACCATTCCCTACATCCCCACACATCAGCAATTCAACACTATCCTTTGCTATCACAGAGACCTTGGGCATACCAAGAGCAGAAACCTATATGAGTTTCTGAAACATAAATCCTGGTGGCTAACCTTATACTGCAATGTCCAGGAAGTTCTAGACCAATGTGAGGTGTGCAAAAAGTTTGCCAAAAGAAAAACCCTGCCAAAGTCAGTACTCCCCATCTGCACACAACTCCCTTTCAAAGTATGGGCTCTTGACATTGTTGGTCCCATGCCAGGGAAATACAATGATAAAAAATACATCATCATCACCATTGACTTTTCTACAAGATGGCCAGTAGCCCAAGCAGTAAGGGCGCACACTGGCAACAACATACAACAATTCATTGGCAAAGAAATAATCAGCAAGTTTGGAAAGCCAGAACTCCTGATAACCAATGGAGGCAAAGAGTTGACCTTCAAAGACACCAATGTATATCTCACCAAGAATGGGGTCAAACACACTGTAACAACACCATACCACCCACAGGCCAATGGAAGTGTAGAGAGGCTTAATGGTAGCCTTGTGTAAGCCTTAGCCAAACTCACCACTGGGAGACCTAAAGACTGGTATAAGCCGCTATTGACTGCACTACTTGTGTGCCAAACCCAAGTGAACAGATCCACCAGAAAAAGCCCGTTTGAACTGATATACAGCACATAGCCAAATATCATTCAAGAATTGACAGGACCTAAACTGGAAATTCCAAGTGAAGTCCCTCCACGCTCAGACCCCAAGTAATAGAGGCTAACTGCAAGCAAACAGCCAAAGAGAATGAACATCTGCAAAAGACATTTGTATCCATTCACAACAGATATGAAGTTGGGGACAAAGTATGGGTCATGAATGTTGACAAGAGCAAGTTACAACCTAAAAAAGTGGGGCCAGCAATCATTCTGAAGGTAAACAACAATAACACTTACCTTGTGCAAGGGATTGGCAAACGTAAGCAAGACAAGACCCTACACCATGACCGCCTACAAACCTGCAAAGCAAGACAGAAACAACAAGAAACCGCACTTCCTGCAACAGAACAGCAACTAGTTCAATATGGCGTTGGGCTCCTGACAACCTCCCTGACAACCTGCCCCCAGAGGAGGATAACCTTCAGTTGGGGGGAGGTGTCAAAACCGCAGGCTTGACCTGCCAGCAAGGTTCCAATCAAGCAGGTTTGTGACCTGCAATCTGATTATCTGGTCACTCAAAGCCAGACTAGGAAGTCAACTCAAATTACCAAATCCAACAACATGAACAGATGATGATCCTTTACAGTGGATACCTTGTTTTGGCGCTTGACTTGTTACCAGGATCAAGTCACCCCCTTCTTCCATCTAGCTGTGTGGTCACCAATCATGTTCCTGTTATCCATTGATTCACATGAACTATATAATCCCTATCTCACAATAAAGATTATTATATAGCTTCTAAATATTCTTCCCTGTGTAACTCTGCTAAAACAGCACAGTTACAACAGTTGTTGCCATGCCCCTATGTAGAAAAGGCACAATTCCCCCCATTATTCATCCCAAGGCCCCCAGATTGGTTTTGGGGTATACCAGCGTTTATTATCTCTTAAACCATTTCACTCTCTTCCTGGGGAGATTCCACTTATTTGGTCACCTCTTGCACTTGTTAATGATAGGGAAGCCAGTAGGGTCCACACTAGTCAAATTCAACTTAGGAGCTCTCCTTCATTCCATTGAAAAGAGACTTCCCAATGAGTGGATCCCTGGCAATGCCAGCCCTAAGGACCAATGGGTCAGCCCCCGCGTTTTCCTGTGATCAAACTCCCTCAAACTGAGACCAAGCATGATGCTCTAGATGATAATACCAGCCAAGATTTGGAAATAGCAGTGAAAAATAAAAACTTAAACAAATTGCCTAAATAAAGCAAAGAAATTCCTACCATTAGCTTTAAGAGTTTGAATTCTACACTAGTGGCTAATCAAGAGCTATCACTGGAAGAAAAAGCAGGCCAGAAGTTTGCTCTCATGACCACACCTCAAGAACAGAAGAATTGAGCTACCTATTCTGAAGCTTTGATCAATAAGCAAACGCCCAGCAGCAGGCCATTTTGCCGCTCTTAAACCTGGACATCCTGGCCAACCAACCTCATATTTCCTGACTCTATGACAAACTCCAGTTGGAAAATGTAAAGTTTGGCAGCAGGGTCTATATAGACCCATAGACTCCAAGCTCAGACTCTATTGCCATTTTTAAAAAAAGGTTATGATACATTGGTTTCCCTATTGTGAATGCTTCCATTCAGTATGTTTAGATTTTGCCTTTGATGGGTTATTTTCAGGATGAATATCTCTCTTTTGCTTTTGCCCCTCAAAATGAGTTTGGCTCCAAATTGGGAAATTCAATTGTTCAGTTTCCTGATTCTGTGCAACTCACTTGCCCCACTTATGCTTGTGGCAAGTGATCCTACTGTCCTTGTAGTGTTTTGTGGTATTTTCAACCACTATATATTCCATTTCTTATTCACCAATAAAATTAAGTTCTATTCACATTTTTGTCTTTGTGTCTCCACGTACTTTGGCACCTCTCTAGCCACATCTAGTAGATATTATTCAATAAGGGCCACAAGGTAATTGCATAGCCTTCCCTGCCATCTAACTGAGACTTAGTACAAATCCAATCCTAAGGTTAGGATTCCCCGTTGTGACTCTGTGCCACGCCTCAGATCACAACAAAAATGGTGCTCACTATAGGGGCTGTAAGCGCCTTGGTTATCCTTTTCCAACCATGTTTTCAGGTCCTTTGCCTCCTCCTATAAAAGAGCCAACTTCACCTGAAATCACCAGTCCTCCTATCAAGGAAGACATCACAGACCAACCTATTGTCCCTACTATACTGAACCTTGGGAATGGTCCCTGCCTAGTGGCCTACCCTTTGGGTACCCCTGACTTAGAACAAGTTGTGGTGGTAGCCCTTGGGTTAGCCCATGATGGAGCCATCTCTCACCTCTAGCTACAGTTCAGCTGAGCCAAATACTATGAATTGATTGTGGCTACGCAATTTTCACAGCATCTCCTCTCAGCGGCTGGCTCCATTGAACACCTACTGGCATCCTTTGTACAACCTGCCTTAGTCCACCATCAAATGGTGTTAGGGCTCTTTGTCCAGGAGATTTCTTCCCTACAAGCAGCCATCACTCATCACTGGTATCAGTTTGCTTCCTATAAACAGTGGATCTGCTCCCTGTTTTCCTTGGTGTCAGACAATCAATGTGGCTATTTGACTTCCTAAACTTGCTTGGTTAGTTCCATCAAACAAATGTGCCAGTATATCCCCAAATACCTCAGGGAATATCTACATGAGTTTCATCAGTTAGAGCAACCCTGGCAAGCCCAAGTAGACTCCACACTAAACGCCTATCTCACCAATTTTGAACAACTGGTACAGCAGCTCAATGTGTTCAGTGCTTATTCCTTCAATCAATTACAACATGTAGCAGACCTTGCTGCTAAAGGCCCTCACAAGCTTGGTGAAGAATTTGAACAAGAAAGGGTTGCTACTACTGCTGCCTTTACTAAGCTTCAGACTCAAGTGAATGAATTGTCTATGCCCAAGCCAGATTTTCTGCCTTCCCCCATTTGACAATTTGGTAGATAGAGAACAGAGGCTATGGGATACCATTTGAGATCTGCAAGTGACCACTTGTAGTCAAGGCTGCCCTGCCAAAGCACCTCAGCCAGATCCCCATGTGCTTGCTTTAACAACTCAAGTTGCAGATTTACAGCAGGAGGTTGCTACCCTACATGAAATTATGGCGGCTACTGCTGTCCAACTGGAGTCATTTAAAAAGATGGCTGCTGCCCTGGCCTGTCAGGACCCCCCCAAATTCACTGTGCTAGAGAGTTGATAGCTCTAGCTAATGAAGTGGACTACTTGAAACAAGATCACTCTGATCTTGAAAAAACATGTACAAAAAATAATTGAGTTAATCAATTTGGTGAATGATAGGTTTGATCCCTGTCTCTCAGTGGGTCCTTCTCTTACCTCCCAGCTGGCTGATTTTTCCACAGTAGTAACTACACAGGGCCAACGCCTCAACATTACTGAGCGGCAAACCACCTTAGCTAATAATACAGGTGCCCACACTGCTGAGACCTTGACTACTCTTGAGGAGAGTGTTTATCAGCTGTGCTCCAGGAAGCCCCCCTCCAAATCAGAAGCAGAACTCTCCCAGAGTATAAATGTACTCAATAGCAAAAATGGTGGTCCAACTCCAAAAGCACACTTCAAACCTACCTTTAAGCAAGTCTTTGACCCCAAAACATCTATCATTGCAGATTTCTTAACTATCTACAAAACTGCCATGCAGAGAGCCTCTGATGAGGTTAAGAAGAAACACATTCTAACCTGCCTGCACCCAATCTGTCAGGAGGTAGTAGTGCCCAAGTTGCTCATCATTGAGACTTGGGAAGAAATTAAACAGCTTCTGATTGTCAAATTTGGTGGTGACCTTAGTTTGGAAGTAAAGAAAGACACCTTCATGCACATTGCTTTCAAACCAAAGGATACTCTAGCTGAATTTGCAGATAGATTCTTCATGTAAGGACAACAACTATTAACAAGCAGACAATTGACAGCGCACAAAACTTACATGGCTTGCGCTCAAGGCCTCAAGGTTAACCAGCTCCTGTGTCTGCACTTCAAGGCCCATAAAGCCATGATTTCTTCCATGAAGAGCGTGAAGACACTGTTGTAGGATATGAACCTAACCCATTCTGGAGCAGTTGTTAGGGAAAGTTGGGCTGCTTCTAACTCTGGTTTGCCTTCCTGTGGCCCACATATCCTCACCATAAACTCACAAAATCCTCCTCAATGCCAAGGTTACAATAACTGTGTCAAGATAGGTCACCATTCTTGAGTCTGCACCAATTCTTGGGTTTAAGGAGCTGATCCCAAGAAGCAGGCGGGAAAAGAACAGTCAACCTAGAGGTAGAAACGCTCTTGGTTGACAATTCTTCCCAATCTCCTTCAATTCCTCCCTCTATAACCAACTCTGAGCCTGCTGATACCGGGGCTCCTCCCATCCTACTGTTGTTTCACAATATCTCTGATGACTCTGGCATGGACAATTCTGTTATGGAAGATCCTGACACCTATGGGTAATCAGTTCTTGCTGTCCCCAAAACTATTGCAGTCCCTTATAAGCTATGTTCTGGGAAAACTACAACAACCGCCAAGCCTCTGCCTGAAGCCAAGGGAGTTGTCACTTGCCCATACCTCACTCAAGCTAAGAGGTCCCCTGTGCTTGTAGCGTCTTTCAAAGAAGCTGCTGAGGTTGCTGATGCTGTATTCAAGAACGCTTCAGTCTTGCTTCCTCTCCAGACTGTCTATAAGGAGTTTCCAGGCTTGTGATACATGATTGAAAAATGGGGAAAATAGCTAGCAGAAGCCCAGGACATTCTGGACGTCCTTCCTCCCTTTAGTTGTACTACCACTTGTGTGGAAATATCCATCCAAAATGTGAAAATCAAAGCTGTCTTGGACACTGGATCTCCTGTTAATTCTGTCTCCTAAAAGCTTGTCAAGAAGCTCAAACTTGCCCCCAACCTTAACTATCACCAGTTGTATGGTACAGCTGAGCTATTCATGACTCACACTATAGGGGCGTACTCTGCTCTACCCATGCTGTTTAGCAAGCTACTTTTAGCTGTGCCTGCTGTTGTCTTGGATAATGAGAGTTATGATCTCCTAGTTGGTACTCAATTCCTTAGAGAATACAGCGGGATCATCAACTAGAAGGATGGCTACCTCTCTATCTTAGGCTATGAAGTCCCCCTGATCTTTGAAGAGCCTGTTGAAGTCCCCAGGAAACACCTAAAGATGTGTGCCTTAGAATATTCCTCTGGTGTTTTCATCCTAAAATACTATACCCAATCATCCAACATGAAGTGTCCTCTTATGTACTGCCCTGCATCTGAGGGGATTCCTCTCCTGGTCACTTCTGCTGTAACCATTCTCCCTGGGTCTCAAGCTATCCTAGACTCACAAATAAGGTATGAGCTACCTGAGCGTATGTATCTAGAGTTATACTCTCCTCCCTCTCTAGGACGCAATAAGCCCTACCTATGCCTGGGAATCTTGAATGTCTCTCATAAAGACCACATTCAATTGCTGATTGCCAACTAACTGCTCTCCCCATACAAGTGTCTAGAGGGCAGGTTGTTGGCTATGGCAAGTTGTTGAATGCTCCCAATTTCCTGTTGCTACATCCCTTTGGCATGTTTCAGGATTTCCATTTACCTGAAGACAAGCCCCAAGTTCTGTCCTTGTTCACTGCTCAAGATTTTCCACAACTATCCCCGTTACAACAGAAAGAGGTTCTGGATTTTCTAGATCAATTTAAGATATCTTTGCTAAAGAAAGTACTGATTATGGTCTAGTCAAAGGTGTCATTCACCAGATTAATACTGATGACACTCCCCCCTTCTGCGCTAAACCTTATTACTGCAGTTACGTGGAAGACGCTCAAGTGTCTAAAGAGCTCAAGCAACTATTAGATGCTGGGCTATTAGCTCCTTCCCAAAGTCCATGGGCCTCCACTCTGCTTATACTGAAGAAGAAGAATGGAGGTCATTGTATTGTGATGGATTACCAACGCTTGAACTCCTTAACCAAAAAGGATTCCTGTGGTGATCCACATGGATGCTGTTTTGCAGGTGAGGGTTAATTTGGCTTCAAATAAAGACAATATGCTGAAGAGTGACAATGTGTGGTTAGCTGGTGACGCTGTAAACTAGTAGGTAACATAGGGATGCTAGGGGTAATTAAGGGGAGCCAAGTAGGTAATATGGTCTACTAGGGTAAGTAGGGGCCTTCCTTGTAGGTAACAAAGGACTACCAGGGCCAAATGTTGTCTCCACCCAGCAGAAGATGCTGGCTTCTTTAGGCTATAGTGCTTCACCTAGCAGGGAACTTTGTCTGGGAGGAAGTAGGTTTTGGACCCCTGGTGGATAACGCAGGCTGCCAGGGAGGAGAAGAGCTCTGAGGGCTCAACGTACCCTAATATGCTTACAGGAGGTCTGTGAGCAAGCATCCTACCTAATGAACTGGTAAGATGTCCTCATTTATGCTCCTATGGGAGCTTTGGGGAAACCCAAGGTGAGCATTGGAGGGTATAGGCATGCTTAGAGGTATCATCAAGGTGGCTTGCTTGGGGAAGCAAGCTGCAGAACTTGGTGTGATCAGGCCTCTGAGAAGTAGAGCTGATTACTCTGTGACTGAAAGCCCAGACTTCATCACCTTGGTGAGTAAAAACAACACATAGACATAGACTTATGGTTGAATGGCCTAAGTGGATTGCCACTTGCAAGGACCCAGTCAAATTCTAGTTCAATGTAGACTCATGCCTGGGTCTACGAGTTCTGGTAATGGGGGCTGAGATAAAGAACCAAGGTGGTTCACAGAATTAACAGAGAAAACTAGCAAGAGGGACTGTTTGGTCACAGTGAAGGCTAGTTGATGGACTGTTAATTCATATTGAATGGAATGAACCAGTATGGTTCAGTGTGTAGAAGGAACAAAGGAGGTTTCTAGTAAGGATTTTGTGAGGAACTGGTTAAGGATAAGCTGAAAGACAAGAAGATTATGATGCAGGACTAGCTGATCATAATGCAGGATGGCCAAAGAACCATAAGTTGGTGATGAAGAACTGAGAGGATGAGCTAGCTGGACTGAATGCAGAGGTTGGAGGAGCTGGTTTAGTGACTTTTGAGAGGAAATTTAAAACAAAAGAAGCAGTTAAAGAATAATTAGATACTGCCTGATTATGATTAAAAAAGGATTAAAAATCATTAAAATTAAAAAGAAAGAGAAGAAAAAATAACCTATAGTTTGTTAGAACTATATGTGATTTTTAGAAGAAGGATTGGAGAGGAAATAGGCCAGAAAGAAGCTGGAAGGAGAACAGAGAAACTGTAAAGGCAAAAGAGCAAATTTTGCCAAGAGCAACTAGGAGAGACAAAAAGACAAATAGCAGGCAGGTTCAAAGTTGCAAAATGTTGAAGGAAACGCAGAGAAACACAGGGAAACGTTGAAAAATTGAAGGGTCAAAATTTGCCTAAGTAAAACATATGTGGAAGCGCTTGAGATTTTCCAGGGAAATGTGACAGGAATCACGGCAATACCATTCAAAACACAGAGCAGTTGTTTATCTGGAGCAAGACAACCTTGGGTTCAAACCAAGGTCAAGGACAGGTCATCCAGGGAAACCTTTTTGGCAAAAGCGTTAAATCAAGGTGTTTGATTGGCTGCTAGCCAAAGTTTATCAATCAGTGTTTTAAGGGCTTTAACTTGATAGTTAGAGCCTAAAAATGAGGAGCAGAAGCAGAAAATTCAGGGCTTTTATTGGATGAAGTAAGTTTAATGGTTTAATATATTATAGAAAAAGAAAAACAGGATAGTTTAAGCTTTAAAGAATTAGAGT
Source organism: Entomophthora muscae (assembly GCA_014839935.2). Classification (NCBI taxonomy): domain Eukaryota; kingdom Fungi; phylum Entomophthoromycota; class Entomophthoromycetes; order Entomophthorales; family Entomophthoraceae; genus Entomophthora; species Entomophthora muscae. The sequence goes on from QTSX02006491.1 coordinate 131,201, forward strand.
TCTAAGAGAGGTTTTTGGTCTGAAAAAAGGGGCTATAAAAGGGAGAGCTATCTGATTTTCTTCAGGGACTGGATCAAGTGGATTAAAAAGGCCACAGAAGCTACAGAAGACCAAGGATAAAAAGACAGAGCTGGGACAGATTGCAGGAGCCTAAGATTAGAACACAGGAGCACACAACTAAGGTGCAGGAGCCCAAGACCAAGGAGAAGAAGCCAAAGACCAAGTACAAGGAGCCCAAGAGATTGTTGAAGGACTCCAAGTATTGGCACAAACCCTTTATTATCCCATATCCCAAGGCCATATATCAGAAGGTTTCTTTGGGGATCTTCCTTCTGACTGTGAATAAAGCGCCTATTACAACCCCTATCCAAATTTCCTGTGTAAAGAGAGAGTATAAGTCCCATGAGTCAATTACCCCATATTTTCTATCCTAGCCTAGGGGATGAGGAATCTTATTGCCTAGGGTGCAGGAAGTTTGCCTCAAGCAAATCTTCCCAGGAGGAGTGGGAGAAGGTGACAAAGCATTTGGAAATGACAAATAGAGGAAGAGAGTTCATTGGGGGAGAGTTTGCAAGACTATTACAGGATTAGTATTGGCCCACAGAAGGGCTGGCGCCTGCTGAAGTACAAGTGTACAGTGGAGACGCTTGCTTAGTAATTGGAAAGATACTAGAGGAGTTTGCCCTTATGCAAGCCAAGTATAAGCTCTTTACCAACCCTTCACTACTATTGGAGAATGACAACTCCTCCAAGCCGGTCCCTGGCTACAACCCAGGACACACTTTGGGGACTGGTGACTAGGAACCCCACAATTCCTATCCCCTACCACACATTGATAATGCTCTCCACCGCCTTGGTGGCTCCAAGTTCTTCTCTGCTATGGATTTAGCTTCAGGATACTGACAAGTTGATCTCTCTCCTGAGGATAGACAAAAGGCCGCGCTCATCACTTATGTTGGATTGTTTGAGCCTACATGCATGCCTCATGGATTATGCAATGCCCCAGCTACTTTCCAAAAAGCCATGGACTCTGTCCTCCATTATTTAAAGATTTCATGTGTCCTAGTGTACTTAGACAATATAACAGTTTTCAGCGCTACCTTTACAGATCATCTGGATCACCTCAAGGAAGTGTTCATAAAGATTCAAGAGGCTGGCCTTAAATTGAAGCCTTCCAAGTGTGCCTTCTTAAAAGAATGTCTTGAATTCTTGGGCCATGAAGTAACCCATACCAGGATTTTCCCACTGACCAAGAAGGTTGAGGCCATTGACAAAATGCTTCCACCAACCAACCTGCAAGAGGTTCAAGTCTTTCTTGGTATGATGGGCTACTACAGACAGTTCATTCCTGACTTTGCCAACAATGGCAAACCTTTGGTCCAATTATTACGCAATTTCCCTTTTTAATGGACTACCAGTCAGCAGCAAGCCTTTGAGACCCTTAAGCAAAAACTCAACAATACTCCCATCCTAGTGTATCCGGACTACAATAAGGTATTATTCCTTTACACTGATGCTAGTGACCTGGCTACTGGAGTCATCTTGGCTCAACTAGACAATGAGGGTGTGGACCACCATGTAGGTTATACCTCTTGTGTCCTGAAAAAACATGAGAAGAATTATAGTGTCACAGAGAAAGAGTTCCTTGCTGTGTTGCATTCTGTAAATCAGTTTGCCATTATGTGTATGGCATCCATTTCACTGTGGTCACTGACCACACTTTGCTTAAGTGGTTACAACAGCTTAAGGAACCAGAAGGACAACTAACTAGATGGGCTCTTTGCCTGCAAGGTTACAATTTCACAGTACTTACCGTCCCAGGATTCAACACCAAAACACTGATGGATTATCCAGAATGCCCATCCTTGCTCTACACCCTACTGAGGCTGATTGACTGTATGAACTAATTGTATCCTTCCTCTTGGAAGAGCGAGACAGAAGAAGTTTGAATTTTCCTATTCAAGCTGTCTGAGGACAAACTCATTTGTGACAATTAGATCTTCAAGAAAGTACAAGACCAATACCTACCTTTTTACAGCCTAGCCTTTGCCTTTTATTGGTGCTTCAAGCTCATAAGGAGACAGGACATGGAGGCATTGCCAAGACCTACGACTGGCTCCAAAAAAACTATTTCTGAGAAAAACTTTGCCTGCTGATTCCAGATGCCATTGCTAGTTGCCACAACTGTCAGCTCCAGCAACCTCAAGCTGCCTCTCACAAGTTCAAACTAGTCCCCCCTCAACATGCCTTTCATACTGTCAGCATTAACACTGTAAGGCCTCTTCCCCGCTCCCGCTCTGGTTGCCGCTTTATCCTAATTGCTGTTGATCATTTTAGCAAGTGGATAGAGGCTCACCCTACTAAGGACATCATTGCCAAGACAACTGCTGCCTATCTGTTGCAAGACATATTATTCTGCCACAGCTGTCCTCAAGTGTTGCTGTCTTAAAATGGGACTAACTTCAATGCCAAGTTAGTAACCTCTGTTATAGAAGCCTTGGGGTTTTGTTGGTCTTTCTTTGCCCCCTATAATCCTTCCACCAATGGGGCGGTTGAGTGTGCAAACTCAACTCTGGTTTCTATCATGAGGAAACTCACTTACTCTGACGCTGCCAAATTAGATCTATACTTACCTGCTGCTCTCTTTGCCTATTGCCTTAGCAGACATCATGTCACTGGGTATTCCCCTTTTGCTATGCTGTATGGTTGCAAAGCCACTACTCTGTCACTCTTGGGCCCCCTACTTTTCTCTGATAAGGCTATGAACTCTGATGACCATATCAAAGATCTAGTCAACTGCATCATTGATATACAGGCTACTGCTTACACATCTGTGTATAAGACCAAGATGCTTGAGCTCTTCCCTGACAATGCTGACTGCTCTCCCTTGCCTGAGTTCAACATTGAGGACCACATTCTCTATTATCAGCATAGAGTAGGAGGACACACCAACAAGCTAGATATGTTATGGGTTGGACTGTTAGAAGTGACCTTCAAGCAAGGGTCAGAGTATACTGCAAAACTCCTCTCTAGTGGTTGCTTGTTTGCCTGAGTGTATGCCAAGTTCCTCTGCAAGTACCACCCCCCTAAGGCCAATCTAGAGGGGGGCAATGTTATGAATGCCGCCATTCACCATGTTTCAATTTTGCTTTTGATAGGTCATTTTGAGGACAAATATCACTCTTTTGCTTTTGCCCTTTGAAATGAGGCTGGCTCTGAATTGGGAAATACAATTTCTCAGTTTCCTGATCCTGCGCAACTCACTTGTCCCACTCATGCTTGTGGAAAGTGATCCTACTGTCCTGGGAGTGTTTTGTGGTATTGTCTACCACTATATATTCCATTTACCATTTTCCAATAAAATTAACTTCTATTCACATCTTTTTCTTTGTATCTCCACGTACTTTGGCGCCTCTTCAGCTACATCTAGTAGATATCATTAAATCAGGGCCATAAGGTAATTACATAGCCTTCCCTGTCATTCTAACTAAGACTTAGTACAAATACAATCCTAAGGTTAGGATTCCCCATTGTGTATCTTTGCTGCGCCCCAGAACACAATATTCCCCAATTATTTTGCTTTATTATTCTTGCCATTTATTGGTTCAGCTCAAGATCTTCCAAACCTCCTTCCCCTACACCCACAGCTTAAAGTCTGCCTGGTGCTCCCTTTGATCCTGTTTGCTTTATAGAATACCCTTTAAAGCCTGAATATAAGGAATTTACCCTTGAGAATATACTTGAAGAGGATCCCCTGGCCTAGTCAAATAAACAAGTATGATACAACAGACAAGGCCCTTGGCATTACACCAAGCCCTGCATATTCAGAGACAAGTACAACTTCTTGTCTGCATACCAACTGGATATGGAACCTCCAATTACCCCAAAGCCAATGCCTGTGTCTGCACATGAAATTCCCTTGGACCACACCATTAGGATATTTAGAATTGAGTATATCACACTCTCTGGTGTGATTGTCACTATAATTACAGCTGCATGCCCGTGGTCCTGGGTGGGAAAGTCCTTCTCATACCTCTTTAAGTTAGCTCCAATCTTGTGGTGGGCTCTTCCCGCAAAGCCTGCAGCCCACATGATCCCTGAAAATGATGGGCCAGCCGCCCAAGCTTGGATCCCTGATATTATGGCAATCTACTTTAAACCTAGTAACCTGAGCCCCAAGATGTTGATTATTCTTGGGGCATTTTGTATGTTTTTTTAATTATAATCACTTATTACACCTTTAAGATGACCAAAAATGTTCTTTTTTCTGCATGAAAAGAACCTGACCCTAAACAACCCAAAGACACCACTGACCTGCCCAAAGGGCCCTCTTCCCAAGTGCATATTGTAATAGTCAACCAGTCCATCTCAAATGTGGAGATGCCCCAGATGAGCAAACTCACCCTCAAAGAAACTTGTTGCGCTATGCCTGTTGTGGTGAAATAGCTATACACTATAACACTATTTACCAGCTTCTGTTGTCCAGACTAGACTATAGGCATTACCTCTGGTCCATAAAAAGCTATAGGCTTTATCTTTCAGCCATACAAGTCTATAGGTCAAAAATGTTGGGCAGACCAAGCAATATGTCATATTTGTTGCTCAGATAAATTATGAGTGATCTGTTAAACTCTCTGTTCCATAATCTGTCCAGATTATGCCCAATTTGCCACAATTGCCTTTGTAACAACCAGTTGCCAACTGACGCTGCTGTTCTAACTTACAATCACTCTTGGCAGTTGTAATCTCCACATGAAACTGTAGCATCTAACTTGATTGATCATCAATATTCTGTATTGTTTATCAACATTTCAGTTGGCTATCATCTTGAAAATGCCTATATGATCTTCACTTGATTTATGTAATAAATTAGAGACCTTTTAGTGTAAACCAAATACTGTTGTTTCTCCTTTAACTTGGATAAGTTACTTGTCAACTGCCTTTGCAGAGGTGCAGACCTTGGGTCTATGCAACCATGATAGCTCCTGTAAGCTATAAAAAGATGTTGAGCTCGTGTTTTCAGCACTGTTAATATAGAAACACCTAGGAATCATAAGTTTTCTGAATGCCACTTATTGATTCTGAATACTCTCTTCCCCTTCCCCTGTATCTATTGTATGTCTGGATTCTGACTGATTAACATACACCCATTCTTCTTCCAACCCTGTTCTGACTCCGTTGTCTTGTTGCCAACCAACAACTGAATCCTTCCCAAAGTATATATTGTCTATCTGGTATTTAACTGACTACTATACAGCAACTCTGTATCCTGTCCTGTTGCTCTGTTACCAACCAACACCCAAACCTCTTCTACTGTTATTAATACTATGATCTTTATATATTGACAATAGTCAGCAATTCCTCAGTTTTATGCTGGTAAGGCATATTCTGTTGTAATTTGCCTTGCCTGGTGCTCACATATCTAAGTGCTGCTTGAGCCCAACAATCTGTTAGAGCAGCCACCACACCTGTGTTACGCCTACACTTCCAAGCTAATGCGCCATACTATTCCAGCAACACTGAGAAAATCTTGGGGATAGTTGCCATGCTCTCTGATGATGCTCTTGACTGGTTTGACAAGGCCACCTCAGAAGATGTATAATTCTGCCTTGAATACTCCAAGTTTGAGGCTGAGCTGATGGCCACAGGTGAAGACTGCAACTGTCAGGAATGCTCTTTTTGACATTGCTGACAACAATTCTTTCCTTGTCACAGAAGAAGAAATACTTCCTTCTTTGGAGTTAATTGGGTCCCCTAAAAACAATGGGTTAGTTAGAAGTATCTGTTCTTCATTACCTGTTAAATTAACTCCAGAATGGGTTCCAGAGCTAACCTTGATGTTGACGGGATTTGAACCTGGGTCTTCTTTTGTCCCTGACACTATTTGCATTAATAGAACAATTAGTAGATTTGTTCAGAGCAAATCAATACCTTCCAAGCTGGCTTCCAGCCAATCAGAGGTTACAACAATCAAACTGTTAGGTTTATTTAAGCACCTTGATGACAACCAGATCTGTTTTGACCTTGTTTTTGCTCTGGTTGGCCTGTTGACCTCTGGTTCTGTTGCTGGTTCTTGTTTTCCTTCTCCAGTTCTATCTAGAGAATAGCTGTGCTCATCCTGCCAATCCTAATGAAGACATAATTTTTTTAAACAATTAATGTTTTTTTGTATTTCTGAGGTTGGTTGTTTTGCTTCAGTAACACAAATAATCCTAGTTTAAATTTTAATCTCCCCAGAATCTCTAGTTTCTTCCCAAACTTCCCCAACTCCATCTCTAAGAGATTCTGTCTCCTTTATTTTATCTCCAGATTATCCTTTAGCTTCCATGCTATATAATGATGGTAACTTTTGATCTTCATCTTGTTCAATCAATAAATTCTACATTCACCCAAGTGAATACTTTTGCTTATTTTGTTATAACTTTGACTTAAGCCTTAAATCCTAAACCATGATATTACCCAATACTTCTCTTATGGAGTCTCTTGGGTATAAATGGGTGTATTGGATGGTCTTGCTGCAGGCTGTACTAGCCAGCATTTTGATGGGCTCTTGTGAAGATTCTGGAACCTCTCTTGAGGTACACTTCTTAGACAGCTCATGGCACCGGGTGATACCAGGAGTTTGGTATACTGCCACCCCCCTTATTGCATAATCCTCCTCATTGCAAAGAAACCAGAGACTACCTGTCCAACCACCCAATTCTCAAACCCCAAGTCTTCTGTCCCTTGGCATCTTCCTTTCTCCTGTGTTACTTGGAGGTGCACTACTTCTTGGGATGTTTCAATCCCCTGTTGGGCAGATATTGTCTATTTGGGGAAATATTTCACCTCAGAATGGTGATCTTGCTGGTAGGCTCCTTGGTGACTGGATTAAATCCCTCTGCCATCATTCACCATCTAGGAAGATTACTTCCTAGTGGGTGGGTGCCTGACAGCAACACTAGATACTATGTGATGAGCTCCTGATGAAAATTAGACAAGGAAACCACCCCATCTAAAGCTATCTGATGAATTACTCAAACTAAAGGCCCTCACCCAACTTGAGGAAAAACTTGCAGCAATCATATCCTTAAATGGAGTCAAACTAGTCATGAAAGACCTATTGTGTCACAAGTAACATTTGCCTACTGACCATCAAAGGGACAGAGTCCTGCCTGTGCAATTCAAAACTTGATCCTAATAACAAATCACCTCTGACCAACAAAGAGACAGTGTCCCACCCCCAGGTTCAAACCCAAATACCTAGAAACTGCCAACTTGCGGGTCATGAGACCCAAACCAGGAACCAGAAATTTTTTTGGAGAAACCATTTATCCTGGCTAAGAAAGCACTGGCCACTTAAAAATTGTGCCTGGACAGGGACCCACCCAACCTAGCATTAGCTGCCCAAAATTAGAGTGTTGCCCCATGGGCTGTCAGCACTTTGCCAATGAAGTGTCACAGAAATCAGATCCAAGGACAACACCTGTCTCTGCAGCCTGGCAGGCCGCAGGATAATAAAAAATTCCCTAAGACTAAGTTGGAAACCAAAATTCTTTATCTAATATCAGCCAATAAACCACTGCCAGTTGATGCCGCCAAGATTTCACAAGCACAGGTAGATTCCATCACCCAGCCCAAAGGAAGAAGAAAAAGTTTTTATATGACTGAGGAGTGTACTTATACCCTGAAGTTGCCAGAAATGTAAATTCAATTCCCCCTTTGGAATTGGATTGCACCATTTTTCCCTGCTGCACTAAGAGAAACTCCCAAACACCAGGCAAACCACTCAATTCTTTGGAGGATTTGGCCCATACTGTGGACAAAAGATTTGTTCTAGCTTACTCTACAGACGCCCCTGTTTTTATTGCTCCTTAATGGGAAGAAACACTAGTTAATTTAGACTATCTATTTGCATGGTGTCATCCAATTTTGAAAACAGCTCAGTATAACCAATCAAACAAGGCCACATCAGCACTCCTAAAGTCGAATGAATTACAAAAACCCCAGACCAACTCCAGGCAAACAAATGGTGGTTTGGAAATTAGTGGGAAACCCTCCAGTTCCCCTGGATCTTCCAACAAAAATTCTCCCCTAGCCAATCAGATCACCCCAAAAGCATCATGTGATCTGCTGACTTCAAACTCATTTCCTTAAGACAAGCCAGGGGAATTTGGTCCACTGTTTGTTCATTCTCTTATTGTAATAAACTTTAGTTGGTTTCTTCACTGTTTCAAGAATTTTATTGATTTTTTGAACTCATTTTTAGCTGTTTAGACCTTTAAAAGTGTTAGTAATTTTCCCAATAATCCTTATCTTTCCTTTGACTGCTTTGAACCTTGCAGCTCTTCCAAAACCCCTAGGAGGAGTTTTGGTGTATAGTGTTTACTCTGAGCACTTTTGCTTCCAAAAAAAAGATAAACTTTAAATTTAAGCTATTAGTTGATATAAATTCTTAATTTTATATTGAAAATTTCCTAATTTCACTTGTTTTCAAACCTGCTTTTATCTAATCAATTTTTCAAGTCATCCAAGACCATCTACAAGTCTACCTGAGTTTCTAGTCTGTCCTCACTTGAGTTTTCTAAGTTAACACCAGTTAAATTAATTTTTATAAGCTTAAAGCTTGGCAATTACACGTTTGACTCCAAATTTTCTGGAGAATTCAAAGATGATACTCCATGTCCTTAAATTTGCTGTATTTTCTTTGGCCCCATTCCTGTTGCTCCTTTGGTCCACATCTCTAGATTATTGGGTCCAGATCTCCTCTTCTGCATGCCTTATGAGTGATGATCTTTCTAGGCTCTTGCACCTCCCTAGTAATTTTCTCTCTCAAGGGGAGATCCTTGCCAAGAGTTTGACATGTGATGATCTCAACTTGTACCCCCCAACCATGGTCTGTATGCTCCCTTTGTTGAGGAAGTTCCTGTGTCTCTCTCCCTTCAGTTGGAGGAAGAGGCCTTCTCTCCCCAGCAGGCACCTGAGGTCCTGGCACACGTCCCCACAACCACTATTAATTTGTTTGCTGGTCTGATGTTGATAGAACTGAAATCCTACCTTCCCCAACTATCTCCTATATCCTCTCTTTGGTCCCCTTTTAGAGTGGCTGTTACAGTTATCCACTGGGCAGCATCTTAATGGTTTATCTCACCAGAATGGGAGCCAAAATTAGTTAGTTTAGCTCCTGTGACAATTCACATGGAAGAAGTTTTGCAGGAAAGGGTTGATTTGGCTTCAAATAAAGACACAATGCTGAGAATTAATAGTGTGCTGTGGTTTTGAGACAGGTATAGGCCTAGTAGGGGAGCATTGGCTACTAGTTTAATGAATGTTCTTTTAGACATTACTGACAAAAATTCAGTCTCTGGAATAGTAGGGGAAACACTCCCCTTTTTAGGTTTATTAGTTTCTCCTAAAATAAATGGGTTAGTGGATAGTAACTGCCCTTTATACCTTTTAATTTAACCTCAGAAGGGGTTTTGAAGCTAGCTTTGATGGCAACAAGATTTAAGCCTGGGTCTCTTTTGCTCTTGGTTCCTATGTTGAATAATAGAACAATCAGTAAGTTTACAAAAGACAAATCATTACCTTTTGAGCCGGGTTGTAGCCAATCAAATGTTACAGCAATCAAACTGTTGGATCTATTTAAGCATTTCTGGTGATGTCCAGATTAGTTTCAACTTTGTTTTTGCCTTTGAGGACCCGTTAGTTCCTGTTCCATTGTTGGTTCTGGTTTTCCTTCCCCAGTTTTAACTGGGGAATAGCTGGGCACTCCTGCTGATCCTGCACCAGTCACAAAGGTTAAAACACATGCCAATGCCCCCCCTGTATTGCTGAGGTCAGCTATTTTTCCCTCAGCTCACAAATAATTCTAGTTTTAATTTTTAAAAGCCCAGAATCTCCAGTTCCTCCCAAATTTCCCCAAACTGCATCTCCAAGTAATTTTGACTCCTTTATTTTATCTTCAGACTATCATTCAGTTACCATCTATATAAGGCTGGTATCTCTTGATCTTTTACTTGTTCAAACAATAAAGTCTACATTCACTCACTGTGAATCATTTTGCTTATTATTTTATAACTTGACCTTAAGCCTTAAAATCCAAGGCCATGAGATTACCCAAGACTCCTGCCATGGAGTCTCTTGGGTATAAATGATTGTTTTGGATAATCTTGCTGCCGGCTGCAATGGCCAGCATTTCAATGGGTTTGCGTGCAGATTCTGACATCTCTCCATAAGCACAATTCCTCAACAGCTCCTGGCACTGGGTTATACCAGGAGTATGGTATACCGCTATACCCTTACTTCATAACCCACCTCTCAGAGAGGAAACCAAGAGCTATCAATCCGCCTCCACAATCCCTAAACTCCAAGTCTTTTGTCCCTTGGCCTCTACCTTCCTCCTGTGTTACCTTGGGGCATACTTCTTCTTGGGCGTTTCAACCCACTTTTGGGCAGATATTGTCTATTTGGGGAAATATTTCACCTCAGAATGGTGTCCTTGCTGGTAGGCTCTTTGGTGACTGGATTAAATCCCTCTGCCATCATTCACCATCTAGGAAGATTACTTCCTAGTGGGTGGGTGCCTGAAAGATTGATTGAACCCATTTTTGAGGCCCTTTTTGGGACCTCAATCCAAATCAAGACCTTAGAAATTGAGTACCAGCTATGACTAGTAAAGACTCTGGCGCTGATATTCATTATCACCATCTTATGCCTTACTGTTTATCTAGTGGCTATATTACGTAAACAACCTTCCTTGCCTAAATCCCGCAAAAACAGTCAGGTTCAAACAGTAGAGTTAACAGTATATCAGTAGCTCAACCAGAGGAAAAAGCCTCCAATGAGATCCTTATGCTCCTTGCCTTTTCCCAATTGCTATTTGAGAATGCTCCCAAACAATTCTGTACCAATGCTCAGAAGTTTCATCATGTTGCTGAACAGCTCCAAGGCAAGGCCCACTAGTTTATGCCAAGAGCATTCTCAAGGGAGATGAACTCTTACACAGCTATCCTAATTTTTGTGAGCATCTTCTCTTTATCATTTCACCTAAGCTCTTGTCAGAAGAATTTTGAGATCAAATATCTAGCCTTTATCAGGGGAAGATGGCTACTTTGTAATTTCTTGAATAATTCACCTGTATCAAGAATGCCATCAGGATGGGTAATGAAGAAGCCTGCAACCTCTTGCAGAAGAGACTTTCACCTGAACTCAAGAGTTTCTTGGATCACCACATTCTTCCTACCAACTACAACAACCTTGTTCAAGAAATCCTACACTGGGCTCCTTGGGTTAAGCAACTACCCCCTTGGAAAGCCACTCCTTGCCAGATGCTGCTGACCAAGAAGAACAATTTGGATACTCTCCCCCCAGTCTCATCCCTAAGGAGGGTGGGGGATATCAGCTTTCTGATACCAGACGCAAACACCGCATGGACAAAGGCTGCTGTCTTTACTGCAGAAAGAACAGCCACCAAGTTAAGGATTGCTTTGCACTCAACTGTGTCCAGCAGTCCCCATCAGCAGTTTTGGCAGCCTCAGACCCAAATAGATCTGCCAATAAGTATTATTCTTCCTTTCCTGTTACAATTAAAACCTCTCAAGGAAGTCTCAACACCTTTGCACTCCTTGATACTGATGAAATGGGTAACTTCCTTGACCACTCCATTTTAAAGATACTACACATTAAAGACTACACTCCTTCATCTGTCTTGCTAGCTAATAAGTCTTTAATCCACGTCAATTACATTTTGTGCCCCATCAAAACCTCCATAGCCAGATCTTCCTTCACCTTGGATTATCCCACCATCTGTGGTCTTGCCTATCCTGTCATTATTGGATACCCATGGTGTGAACAAGCCTGGATGAACATCAACTGAGACACACACCAAATTGAGTTCACCAACCTGGGAGTCAACTTCTCAGTGTCAATTAGTCAGTACAACACACATGGTCCTACCAAATTAGAATTCCTTACCAGTCTGGGGCAGACCCAAGGCCACCAAAAGGGTTCACTTCCAGATGAATTGCTTCATTATGATAGCTTGCTTGGTGAGGCCAGCTGTGACAAGCTGACATCTAATAAGTCTTTGGACCTTATAATTGAGCTGATTCCTGGAAACATACCATCCTGGGGCAAACTTTATCCAACAACCCAAGAACAGGGCATAGCATTAAAGGAATATCTTGACAAGAACTTGAAGAAGGGATTCATATGACGTTCTAATTCATCCTGCTCCTCCCCTATCTTCTTTGTCAAGACATCAGATGGTACCCTTTGCCCAGTAGTAGATTAAGCCAAACTTAACTCTATCACTATCAAGAACCAAAATCCACTCCTGGCTGCTGAAACATTGACAGAAAAGCTTACAGGCGCCTGTATCTTTTCCAAACTTGACTTACAAAATGCTTACAACCAGATCTGCATAGCTGAAGGCAACAAATGGAAGATGGCAATTTGAACTCACTTTGGCTTTTATGAATACTTAGTTATGCCTTTTGGTCTCAGTAACGCCCCAGCTGCCTTCCAGGGACTTATGAACAAGGTATTGTTCCCATTCTTAGACACTAGTGTGGTGGTTTACTTGGACAATATATTGATTTACTCCCCAGATAAAGAAAGCCATCTTGGCCACCTTAAGGAAGTCATGGAAGCTCTTGCCAAGGCTAAACTGTTTTGTAAGTTGTCTAAGTGCAAGTTTTTTTGCTTCAGAAATTAAGTTCTTGGGGTATTCCATTAATCCTGGTGGCTTTTCAATTGCCCCTTCCAAAGTTGAGGCGGTTTTTAGTTGGCCAGTACCAACCTCCCACATCAAGCTCTGTGGATTTTTGGGTTTGGCCAATTTTTGCCAAAAGTTCATTAAGGACTTTTTGGCTATTGCTTTTCCTATGAATGCTCTCACTTCCAGATAAGGTTCCCTTTATTTGGTCAAATCTGTCCCAGGAAGCTTTTGAAACTCTTAAGCATGCCTTCAATTTGGCCCCAGTCCTGCTATGCCTGGATCCAGACCGCTAATTGTTTTGGAAACTGACGCATCCAACTATGCGTTGGAAGCGGTACTCCTCCAGCAAGGGGAGGATGGTGAATTTTGCCCTGTGGCACTCTACTCATACAAGCTCTTGGATTGGGAAAAAATTCACATATATGAGAAGGAGCTGTACGCTATTGTAAATTCCTTGAAGCACTGGAGAAGATACCTTGAGGGGAGCAAGTATCCTACAATCATCCGCACTGACCATAAAAATCTCTTGTATTTTATCAAGAAGCAGAAGATTGTTCCTCGTCTGGCTAGATGGGCCATTGATCTTTTGGCTTATGAATTTGTAATAGAATATACACCTGGTAAATCAAACATAGTCCCTGATGCAATCAGCAGACAGGAAGACTTTAAGGACAATCCAGCTGCAGACCTTGACCACAATAACCAAGCTGTGTTATCTTCCTCCCAGTTTCTTTCCAGCATCATTGAGATATCTGCCTTCACTGCTCTTGACCAAGAGATTATGGAATCTCAGGTGTTGTTCTCCTTCCAGGAAGAGCTCACCAGCATGCTGAAGAAAACTCCTAAGGCAGTAATGGTTAACAATCAGGGGATCTCTTATGTTAATGGCTCCTTAGTCATTCCCAAAGATAACTTGCAAACTCAAGCAGTGAGCCATATGCATGAAGGACAGCTGGCAGGACATGGAGGTCTTATGAAAACCTTGAAGAGACTAAGCAGACAATACTGGTGACCTGGAATGAAGAAGGACGTTTGTGAATTCATCCTTTCCTGTGTGACTTGTGGAAGGAACAAGCCTGGAAACTCCAAGCCACAATGTCTTCTCCATCTGCTTCCAATCCCAACCCGCCCTTGGTCTTCCATATCTATGGATTTTATAGTTGATCTACCAGTCAGCAGCGGGAATTCTGGGATTATGGTAGTAGTTGAGGGTTTCACTAAATATGCCATCTTTATTCTGTTCTCATCCTGTACCACTAAGGAAGTGGCCAACATGTTTTTGGCAAGAGTAGTATGCAACCACGGCTTGCCCACTGACATTACTTTGGACAGAGGGGCTCAATTTACATCCCGGTTTTGGGAGGCACTTATGGAACAAATGGACCTTAAGGTCAACTTATCCACCTCCTTTCATCCACAGACTGATGGACAAACCAAGCAAGTCAATCAGGCTTTTGAAGGATATCTTTGGCACTACATTAACTCTTGTCAAGATAACTGGAGTTCCTTTTGTTACTTGGCTCGGTTATGTTACAACACCTCCTATCACAGCTCCATTGGAATGTCATCCTTCTTTGCCAATTTTGGGTTTGATTTAGAGAGTTTTCCCTCTGCCATTTTGGAATCAAGGTACCCTCAGGCAGACAAGCTGGCAAATTGAATGAAGAAGATACACTCAGACCTGATATTGTTCTTGACCAAGGCCCGCAAGGAATACAAGAAATACACCAACTGCCACTGCTCTCCAGAGAAGGACTACTCAGGGATCCCTACGTCTACCTGAATGTTTTTAACTTGAAGCTGAAGATACCTAGCAAGAAGTTAGGCCCCAAGAAGATTGGTCCTCTTAAGGTTTTAGAAAAGTTTCTAGCTTAAACTACAATCTTGAGCTTCTGGCAGGATCTAGTGTACATGATGTTTTCCATGTGGATCTCCTCACCCCTTTTGATGGTGACCCCAGGAGTCTTGAGGGAAGAAATCCTGACCCACAGATTGTTTCCAATACCTTTGAGTTGGAGGTCAAGGACATAATTGACTCCCGCCAAGTCAAGGGGAAGTCACAATTCCTGGTCAAATGGAAAGACTATGGAGAGGAGTCCAATTCCTGGGAGCCTGAAGTGAACTTTCAGCACTGTCCAGAGATTATTAAGGTGTTCCTTGCTAGGGAGGGTCTTCCCTTAGGTGAGGGTAGTGTCAGTAATGTTCTTTTAGACATTACTGACAAAAATTCAGTCTCTGGAATAGTAGGGGAAATACTCCCCTTTTTAGGTTTATTAGTTTCTCCTAAAATAAATGGGTTAGTGGATAGTAACTGCCCTTTATACCTTTTAATTTAACTTCAGAAGGGGTTTTGAAGCCAGCTTTGATGGCAACAAGATTTAAGCCTGGGTCTCTTTTGCTCTTGGTTCCTATGTTGGATAATAGAACAATTAGTAAGTTTACAAAAGACAAATCATTACCTTTTGAGCCGGGTTGTAGCCAATCAAGTGTTACAGCAATCAAACTGTTGGATCTATTTAAGCATTTCTGGTGATGTCCAGATTAGTTTCAACTTTGTTTTTGCCTTTGAGGACCCGTTAGTTCCTGTTCCATTGTTGGTTCTGGTTTTCCTTCCCCAGTTTTAACTGGGGAATAGCTGGGCACTCCTGCTGATCCTGCACCAGTCACAAAGGTTAAAACACATGCCAATGCCTCCCCTGTATTGCTGAGGTCAGCTATTTTTCCCTCAGCTCACAAATAATTCTAGTTTTAATTTTTAAAAGCCCAGAATCTCCAGTTCCTCCCAAATTTCCCCAAACTGCATCTCCAAGTAATTTTGACTCCTTTATTTTATCTTCAGACTATCATTCAGTTACCATCTATATAAGGCTGGTATCTCTTGATCTTTTACTTGTTCAAACAATAAAGTCTACATTCACTCACTGTGAATCATTTTGCTTATTATTTTATAACTTGACCTTAAGCCTTAAAATCCAAGGCCATGAGATTACCCAAGACTCCTGCCATGGAGTCTCTTGGGTATAAATGATTGTTTTGGATAATCTTGCTGCCGGCTGCAATGGCCAGCATTTCAATGGGTTTGCGTGCAGATTCTGACATCTCTCCATAAGCACAATTCCTCAACAGCTCCTGGCACTGGGTTATACCAGGAGTATGGTATACCGCTATACCCTTACTTCATAACCCACCTCTCAGAGAGGAAACCAAGAGCTACCAATCCGCCTCCACAATCCCTAAACTCCAAGTCTTTTGTCCCTTGGCCTCTACCTTCCTCCTGTGTTACCTTGGGGCATACTTCTTCTTGGGCGTTTCAACCCACTTTTGGGCAGATATTGTCTATTTGGGGAAATATTTCACCTCAGAATGGTGTCCTTACCGGTAGGCTCCTTGGTGACTGGATTAAATCCCTCTGCCATAATTCACCATTTAGGAAGATTACTTCCTAGTGGGTGGGTGCCTGACAACTAGGGAAGGTAAGGCCTGCCTAGTAGGTAACAAGGGACTACTAGAAGCAAGTGATGAACCAGCCCAGCATTGACCAGTGGCTGCTAGGGGCTGGTTGGTTGTCCTCACCCAGCAGGGAATAATGGCTGCTAGAGGTGAGGAAGGTGATAGCCCAGCAGAGACTATTGGCTGCTGTGGGCTTGTTAAATATCTCTACCCAGAAGGGATTGTTGGCTGCTTGGGGTGAGGAGTGAATGACCCTGGCAGATAACGCGGGCTACCAGGGAAAGGGTGGAGCTAAGATGGCTCTATGTGCCCTTGTGCGCTTACAGGAGGTCTGGAGCAAGCACTCTATCTAATATACTGGTAGAGTGTCCTTGTCTATGGTTCCATGGGAGCTTTGAGGGAGGTCCCAAAGTGATCATTGGAGGGCATGGATATGCTCAGGGATGTCACCAGGGTATTTGCTCAGGGAAGCAACTGCAGAGCTTAGTGTGATCAGGCCCCTGGGAAGTAAAGCTGATTACTTTGAAACTGAAAGCTCAGATTTACTTACCTAAGTGAGTAAAGACAACTGCACATACATGAGGATTTCCTGTGATTAAATGGCCCAGGTGGAGGACACTTGTAAGGGGCTCAGCCAAGCGCCAGTAGCCTTGTAGACTCATGCCTGGGTCTACAGGTTCTGGTATTGGGAGCTGATTATAGAACCAAGGCGGTTCAGGATCTTCAGTAAAGACTAGTATAAGGGACTTTAAGATCACAATGAGGAATAGTTGTGGGACTGGGAGATCATTGTGATGATTGGAGCCAAGATGATTCATTGTAAGGATTGGAACAAGATGGTTCATTGTGAGGATTGGAGCCAAGATGATTTATGGTGAGGACTGGTGAATAGCCTAGAAATTTCAAAGGAAGCACTAGCTGATGGATGAGTTGATGGATTGAAAAGGACTGACTGATAGACTAGCTGATGGATAAGGAAGAACTAGCTGAAAGGCTAGAAAATCATGGTGAAGGATTAGCTGAAGGACTTAAAGGTCATAGTGCAAGAATAGCTAAAGAACTGGAAAATGGCTCAGAAGGACTAGCTGGAATGAATACAGGAGCTAGGATGCTGGTTTTGGTTTCCTGAAAGATAAATTGATAGGAAAGAAGCAGTTAAAGATTTAATTAATGCTACCAAAAACATGATATAAAGATGAAATCAATTATCATATAAATAAAAATAAGAGAAGAAGAAATAATTTACAGAAATTAAACTGTAAATTATTAAGAGCTGATTGAGTGAAAAGGAGCTAGAGAGAAACCAGAAACAGGACAGAAAAATTGTGAAAACAAAAGTCAGAATTTTTCCAAAATGATTAAGAGAGGCAAAAGGCAAGCAACAGGCAAGTTCAAAGTGGTAAAATGCTGAAGAAAATTCAGAGAAAATTGGAGAAATGTTGAAGAATCAAGGGTTCAAAAATCCCCTAAGTAAAACATAGGCAAAAGCGCTTGAGTTTTGTGGGAGAAACATGACAGGAATTACACCGAAACAGTTCAAAACGTGGAGCAGTTGCTTATCTGGAGCAAGACAGCAACAGGTTCAAACCATGGTCAAGAGAAAGTCATTTGGGTGAACTGTTTGGCAAAACTTTTGAACTTGAGAGTTTGATTGGATGCAGGTCAAAGCCTGTCTGATCAGTGTTTTGAGGACTTTGACTGAAGAGTTAAAGCCTAAAAAATGAGGAGCAGAAGCAGAAAATTCAGGGCTTTCATTGGCTGAAGTAAGTTATAAAGTTTAATATTTTTTAGAGGGAAAAAACTAGATAGTTTAAGCTCTGGAAAGCAAGAGTTCTGAGAGAGAATTTGGACTGAAACAAGGAGCTATAAAAAGGGAAGCTATCTGGGGCTTTTCAGGGACTGACACAAGTGGATTCCAAAGGCTACAAGGACTACAAAAGGAGATGACCTAAGAACAATCCAAAGGTGCAGAAGCCCAAGATACATCGGTGCAGGATCCCAAGGAAAAAGGAGCTGGATCTGTAGATAAAAATTTTTGGAGCAGAGTACAGGAGCCAAAGACTCAAGTGAAGGAGTCCAAGACCAAGGAGAAGGAGACCAAGACCAAGTACAAGGAGTCCAAGATATTGTTGGAGGACTACAAGGTATTTTCTCATCTATATTGTTTCCCAGACCCCCAGGCCATATATCAGAAGGTTTCTAATGGGATCTTCCTTCTGAAAGCAAATTAAAGCCCATTTTAACACCTATACATATTTTTGAGATACCTTTTTTACATACTAGTGAATGACAACTCCTTCCAGCTGGTCCCTGGCTATGACCCAGGACACACTTTGGGGACTGGTGAGCAGGAACCCCACACTGACCAAAGAAGAACGCTGCACCTATTTCATTGCTGCAGATAAATGCTTCCTCCCAGTCTTAAAAATTTATACTTATATCAGTCAACATTAATGAAACCATTTGGAAACTAAAGGCCTTCATAGACACTGGGGCCAACAAGAGCTTCATTAACACAGACCTTTCACAAGAGTTGGGTCTTTCTGCCTCAAAGAACTTCCTAAAGATCATAATGGGAAATAGTACCAGGGATCAAGGATACAAATGCAAACAAGAGTTGCCCCTAGTTATTGGGGTTGACACATACCCCTCATCCCTTATCCTGCTGAAAGAATTACCGCACCCCCTCATCCTTGGAGACTCCTGGTCTAACAAGCATGGCCTTATTCTTAACTACCAAGAACAGACTGTACCTTGGGAGATCCAGGGAATCACAATACTTTGCCCTTTTACACAAACCCAGAAGAGTCACCCACCCACAAGCTCATGATCATTAAGATGGATCCCAGTGTGGGGATTTTTCCTACTCCTTTAGCAAAATTGGATCACATATTTGACAAGGACGCTGCAGCCCAACTCCCTGAACACTCTATCTATGACCACATCATTGAACTTTTGCCAAAAACACAACCCAGTCACAGACCAATCTACATTTGTAGCCATAGGGAACAGATTGCCCTCAAAACCTACCTCAAAGAAATGACTACCAAGGAATCATTCAGGGTATCTAAGGCTTCATGTTTGTCACCAATGCTCTTTGTAGGAAAAATTATGGAAGTATGTGACCCTGCATGAATGATATATGAGCTACCCTCCTGATGACGCAGAAATTTTTTAAAAGTTTTTTGGCCCCTGGCATAGCAAGGGCCAAACAAACTTCTTTTCAAGGAAGAAGGAGAGGTGGGAAAGAAAAAACTCAAAATTAAAATATTACTGGATTATTACAACCATGTGTTAATGGATTGTTATTAAGGATACTTGATTACAGTAGATTTTAAAAAACGCTAATAATAAAATAGAATTATATATTATAATCTATCTTATCTTTTGTCTTTTCCTTGATGTGTTGATAGTCCATTTGTTGTTGATAATGTGCTTACAATTAATTGGATAGTTTCACCTCCAGATGCCTTGGCAATAGGAAATCAAGTCGCCTCCCCAAGACCAGCTGTGGTCGCAGAGGCAACTTGATTTCCTATTGCTAAGGCAACTGGAGGTGAAACTATCCAATTAAACACAAGCACATTATCAACAGCAAATGGACCATCAACACCTCAAGGAAAAGAAAAAAGATAAGATAGATTGTAACATATAATTCTATTTTATTATTAGCATTTTTTAAAATCTACTGTAATCAAGCATCTAAATTTTAGCCTTCCTAAAATAGAATAGGGTGCTTTTTGAGAATGCCTATGATTCCTAAAAGAATTAGCACAAATCCAATCTAGATTCTTTAGCATCCTTTTTGAGACACCCATAAATTATATTTATTTCAAATTCACCTCATTTTTGATTTGAAATTTGGTTCTTTGGATTTAATAATCCCGCAATTTCAGATTTGTTAATTTTTACATGTTGTCTATAATTTGTTTGACATACAGGAAATCTCAAATTGTACATTATAATCCCACATTTCTAATTCATGTATCCCACATATATTTGCTGTTTTTTGTCTTTTGTCTTTTGTTAGTTGAGTTATCTGCTCAAGGGATTCAAAATTTGTCAATTTAAATAAATCAAAAAAGTCAAATTAAATGGTTGATTTTATTAAATATTTTAATTTTCACTCAGCTGAGTTGTCCGCAAAGTGATTTGAAATTTGGACCAAGGATTTCACAATCCTGCATTTTTATGTTCAGGTTCTGAACTTATAGTACCAACCCACACTGAAACCTGCAATCACAACACACAAACCCTTCTGGACCCAGTTAGCCTTGGCATCCACCTGAACTACCTGAAGATCAGAGCCAGCAAACCAGATGTGCTGAGAGCTCAATCCCTTGATGAATTCACCAAGTCCATGCTCTTCAACCTTTTCAAATCCTTGGATAGCACACACTACAGATAAGGCTACTTGTTGAAGGGCACAACACTGATGCTCCACAACAGGGGTTACATACCCAAATGAAATATCAGAACCAAAATTTTGAGAGACTACCTCAATTCCATGATGGCTGGACACCCAGGGAGACTCAAGACCCTCCAGAGCATCAGAACAAACTTTTCCTAGCCAAAGATGGACCAAGAATTAAGTGCAAACCTAAAGGTATGTGAGACCTGTGACTTTACCAAAACTTGAAGAAACAAACCTGAAGGACTGCTAAGACCCCTGGATATACCTAATGGGCCCTGGAGATCTGTTTTTATGGACTACATCAAGAGCTTCCCCCCATCTCTCTCCTTCAATGTGATCTGGTCCTCGTAGACAAATACTCAAAAATGGCATATTTTTTACTAACCACCACTTTTTGCACGGCTGCAGAAATGATGCAGCACTTCCACAACCAAATACTCACCCAGAACGGAGCACCCAAAGAGATCATCACTGATAAAGGGCACAAATTCACTTCCAATTATTTAAATCATGTGATGAAGGACTTAGGAACAAGCCCTGTGTATCCACCTCCTACCACCCACAGACCAACAGCCAAACCTAGTGAGTTAACCAAATCCTTGAGCAATATCTCTAGTGCTACACCAACACTAACCAAAAAAACTGGGCAAAGATGCTCCCCATGACCCAGTTTTCCTACAACAGCAAGGGCCACGCTTCTACTGGGATGTCCCAGTTAAAAGCCAACTACAGCTTTGACCCCACCTGGGATCCAAAGATTGGCAAGAAGGAAACCAACTATATGGGACATACCTTGATTAAACAGATCCACAACACACAATCTACCTACCTGTCCAATCTGAACTGTGCAGTACAGATGGTGGGCCGGCCGCCCCGGCCCCGAGAAAGGCGCCCAAGGGGACAACCCAAAGGAAACAACCAAGTGGGGAAGACCCAGCCAAGGCCAAGCGGGGGAATGGAAACCCCAAACAAAAAAAAAAGCCCCCCCCAAACCAGAAGGGGACGCCACGACCAAAACCCCACCCCCAGGAAAAAAAAGAAAGGACCCACGACAAACAGGCCAAGGGGCCCAGAAATACCTGACAACCAAAAAAAGCCAGAAGCAATCATCCCAGCAGGAAAGCTGGGAACACGGCATCCCCTTTACCTCCTAAAAACTGGAATGCACAAAAACGCAGGAGATAAATATACATATACTGCTGGTGCCAAAAACCCCGACCCCCGCGCTGGGAAACGGAGCACCTCGCCCCCCCCCCGCCGCCACCCCCTCCTAATGCTGGACCAAGAAATATTCCTGCCCCCTCGCCCTCCTCCTGGTGTTCCTCTGCCTAAAAACTCCCACCAGCCTGACCATACGCCGCCATAGAGAATTTCCTCCTCCTTCTCTTCACTATGACTACAGAAGCTTGAATTCGCCTATTTGACCACTGGGGCCACTGACAAGTGATCCCCACATGGGAGTGTGGCGTCCTTGGGCTACGCTGCCAATTATGTGATGTGGATGGCCCCTGTCTTTACTGGGCCTTCCAGGCTCAACCCTTCCCCTTGACCAAAGGTTCCCCTGAGCCCCAGCCTACAAGTCATTATTTATTATATTAAGCCAAGGTGCCAGCTTAAGCATTTTAAAGCCTTTTAACTTCTTTGATATTATTTTAATAATAAAGTTATGCTTTTTAAACATTAATATAATGATTAGTTTACTGAAGAAATTTTAAAAGTGTAAAATATACAAATAATAAAAATAAATCTTATTTTTATCAACTGTATTTTTTTGCTAAACCCATTTTTTCTATTTTAATAATCTAAGAATCAAATATATATGTTGCATGGGAGATTAATAGCAGCCCCAAAGCTATAATTTCTATTACCCTATCTTTGGCTCATATAATTAATTTCTTAGTTATTTTTAGAAAAAAGTTGTTGAATTTAAAAGACTATTTAACCTATGTGAAGTATAAGTTTTTGTAATGTGTCCAACTTCATATACATTTCCTACTAATCCTTTAGTATTATCAGCTCTCTTTGTTTCTCTGTCTTCTGTGCAGAACTTTGCACAATATTTTATTTTGGAATACTCCTTAACATCCTTGAATGTCAAAGGTTAAACATACAGCTCATCATCTTATAATCAAATATGAAAGGCTAACATAAAAATCTTTGACTTCAAGCCAGCTTTTTTAGGCCTAGATTTTCTAACATAAATATAAAAAAGGTTTTTTAGGAAGCATCTGAATTATTTACAAGTGACCCATATAAACCTTTTCTCTCTTCCTCTCTCTAAAAAATCATTTTGAGGTCATTCATATTTTTATATACATCTCATTTTACTTTTGTTTAAATATTTTAGATAATACACCAAAATGATTATCAACAATACTTTTGCCATGACACTCTACAAATCCATTAAACTTAATTGTTCCTTTTATAATTATAGGTACCTCTTTAAAAAGATAATATAAGAATTCATAAGATCTGAAATGATTACCATTATCTATTCAAACTTTTATATTTCTAATATTCTTAAATTTATCTTTTTTAAGCAGACTTATCAAACACTGACCCAAAAACAAAGAGTCATGAGATAAAATTTCAGATAAAAAGGCATGATACTCATATTTAATTGTTGCAACATCTTCAATTACTCCCTCTTGGGGAATTAACGCCCAATCAGCTCACTGAATGAGTCACCAAACGGTGCACCAACCAACCATTAAGTTGGTGGCACTGCTACTATTAAGCTATCTATTACAGGGATCAAACAATCCAGACCCTAAGCAAAGCACAACTTGAATAAGTTATGTGACTTAAGAGGAACATTACTCAGATAAGCCTTATGACCCCCATGACGTACATGGACGGTATGTGGCTTTCCATGATACTATATAATACCCTATATTCATATCCAATACAGTATCATTTTCTTCTTAAATTTTCCCTTTATCTTGTTTATTATACTTCACAGAAGTATATACACAACATAATTTTCTCATTTTCTTTAAAAGCAATTACAAATCCTAATAAAGAAACAGGTGTTTTCTCATAAAAACAATTATTTGTCTTTATAGGGCCCCCATCTATTTAAAGTTTTCTTTACAGTCTATTACTATAACACATGAATTATCATCAAGATTATTTATATCACTAATTTATTCTTTATTTTGATTCTTATAAAACTTTTCATGTAGGTCAATAGATTCTACATTTTCTTTGATAGATTTTGGCAATGACAACTTCTTTATACTCAAATCCTTTTTCTCAATTTCTAATGATCTTTTTAAGTTGCAAATGTTAAACATATCAGTTTGTTTTTGCTTTTGATTATATTAATAAGAATAAGCTTATAGTAAGTGGAAAGTGAAATAGAAATGTTATTTTTAATTTTCATATCTTCATAAACTTCTTTTTTTATTTTTAATAATGATTATTTTATTTTAGTTGATTATTCATTCAATTCTTTTTGTAATTCTTTATAAATTAATCCAGGGGATTTTTAGTGAATTGGATGATTGGAAATGAATTTTTTAGTATATGTTTTAGAATATTTTTTATGTATTCTTTCTTTACTTAATCATTTTTTCCTTTTTTATTTTTTGGATTTAATGATACTTTTTTAGCATTTTTTATTTTTTTAGAATATGAATACTCATTTTTTGTCATTTTAAACTCACAATCCCAAATCTCTTTTAAACTGTAGCCTAATGTAATCAATGCTCTTAAGGAAGGAAGATGCTTGGCAGGAGATTATGACATCAATTCCTTTGGGTTGTTAAGGAAATCATCTGTCTTGGAATTGTGTATGACAGGAGGAAGATACTTTTTCCAAACTCTGTTTTTAATAAGAAATGCTCAACAAATCTTTTAAGATCATTGTCAGCAGTAAAAAGGAATGCTTATTTAAGCATAGAGATTCTTTCTCTCTAAGTAGAAGCCCCCAGTGAGAAGAGGGGTGTCATCTGAGGTGAAAACTTGATAGGTTCTATAATGATAGTGGTTGGGTTCCTTGGCTTGGTTTGGGCAGTTCTTGCTTAGAAATAGATGTGCAGTCTTCAGAGAGGAGTAAAGGTATGGATTTTAAAGCAATTTCTGTAAAGTTGAGCTATTTAAGTACCATGCTAGCTGAGCTTTTGCACTACAGGCATAAATCCCCAACTGACCCCCAACTAATCACCTTAATTTATCAATACTGTAAATTCAGAACCTAAACATAAAAGTGCGGGATTGTCAAATCCTTGGTCCAAATTTTGAATCACTTTTGTTGGATGGCCTTTTTTAATTAAATTGATTTTTTGTATATATATTTGAATTTTTAAAAATGCAGGAACTCATAGACACTTTGCAAAGTTCAAGTTGAACTGCATATTTTAAATAGACAAAATGAGTTAACTGGAATCAGATTTGAAGCGTTCAAATCCATCAACCATTTTCATTAAGTTTACTATGCTTTTTGTAATTGCAGTATTGTCAAATCCATGAACAAAATTTCAAATCACTTTTGAATGCCACTAGTAAACTCAGATATTAATTGTGGGAACTGGAATCCAAATTGAATGTACAGTAAGCACACTAGAAAACACCATCCCAAACCAGGAAGCTCCACAACAACTAAAATCAAATGAAAAATACAATCTCAATAACCATGTTTAGAAATGAAAATTGATCAAAAATTAAAATTATCCAGACCCAGAAAGGATACAATATTATACACTTCAAAGCACAGATATAGAAATTCTGTTACTATTCAAGGCTAAATCAAGAGGAAATAACTACTCACTACTACACCATAAACCTAAATTAAACATAAATTAGTTTTCAAACCTGTTGAGATAAACATATATTATTCAGTTTAGAACGCATGAACTCAGTCACAAAACAAATGACAACTTTATAGATCTAAATAGAAGATAATTTCACAGAAAATGAGCTCTATTTGGGAAAAAAATGTCCAGTCATACAACAATTTTTTCAACCTGGGGAAAAATGCTTAACAATACAACAACAAGTGTACCAAACACTAGAACACATAAGTTTCAGTCACAGAACACATCTACTATGTTTACTATATTTCCAATGACCACATGAAACTCAGTCACAAAAGTTACAAATTTCATCCAACAACAAGCCTCAATAGCAACTGAAACAGGTAACATAAATATCAAATATTGAAACACATAAATGAATCAATAATGCTGTTATCAGATAATCCTAATTAAGAATTAAATCTAGAATAAAAAAGGAAATAAATATTCTGAGTGTCTGTTTTGGGATTAGAATCAATAAAAAAATCAAATTTATCAATACTCATGATCAATAGTGCACATTTACAACCAAAAATAATTAATATGAAATCAAAAAATCTAATCTGAAATAAACAGTGATTACTACTAGCTTTCATGGTACTATATATGGAGTGATAAAAATTATAATAAATAAATTATATAGATAAACTGATTTTAATATTATTTTATTTTTCATACCAAAATGGACAAATCCCAGAAACAGAGTAACAATGGACCCGTCTTGCGCTGCAGTTGCAGTTGCCCCTGCGGGTCAAAGAACAGAGTTAGTGCAACACAAGTGCCTACTCAGGAAGGAGATGAGAGAGGAGAGTTCAATAGTGACGCTGCACTGACACTGTAATACCCAGATACGGTAGGTGCTACTTGCAGCAGGTATGGCAGGAGATTGGAAAATTGGAAGCCAGTCAGAGCAGTGACAATTGGATAGATAGTCATTAACCAGCGGAAGACCTTGGCATGGATGTTGTACCTTCCAAAGCTCCCTACAAAGTAGGTCAACACATAGTACATGGAGATGTACACCACAATGGACAGGGTGGAGTGTGGAGACACTAGGAGAGGCCAGGAACCAGTGTGGGAAGAGTTGAGTTGCCCAGGATCATAGTGGTAGTCATGACCTAGCCCTTCTTGTGAAGTTCCAAAGAACTCTGGTCCCTATTGATAGCCTCCAATCCCAAGGCAAGCTGTAAGCACAGCTGTGAAGATTAGATGGTTCATCTTCCTTGGATGTAGAGGGGTTTGCTGGGGCAAACTAGTTAAAGTGGACTTAAGGTTTAAGTAAGATCAGATTTATTGAGGGTATTAAACTCAATAATAGCACAGGCTACCACTGAGGAGGGATCCTTTATTTATAGTGTCTCCCACTGCACAAATTTTTGCAAGTGGGAGTGAAAACATGGGATTGTAGATCCCAAAAGTTTGGAGGATGAGAGTGGGACTTGGTTTTTGAGAAGAGGACCAAACCCTTGTTCTTTTGCATTCTGTTATTGGTTTGGTAATTCTTGACTGGGGCCAATGGGCTCTTGTGGGCATGAGGTCATGTGGTGGGAAAAACTCAAGGTACTCTCAGAATTTATTTTTGTTGTGGAGGGCATGGTTTGGTTGGATTTTGGACCCAACCATGTGATTTGGGTCTCAGAATCCCATTGGTTTAAAGTAAAATTGTTGCTCAAATTTGAAACTTAAAATTTTCCTTCTCCTGAAGAGCAAGGATTGTTCCCTAATTTTTGCCCTTCCATCAGGGACTTTTCTGATTGGTTATGATTGCTGGGGACTTTTGATTGGCTGGGGAGTGGAGCCTGGGACCCGGGTGGGTGGCTGGCAGCTGACTGGGACCTAGAGGGCAAGAGGGTGGGCTGGGGACTGATGGCAGGCCCGCTGGTGGCTGAGTGGGCAAGCAGGTGGCTGGCAGAAGGCAGGCAGGCAAGCAGGCAAGAGGCTGGCAGCAGGTGGCTGGGCAAGCAGGTGGCTGGCTGGGGCCCATCTGGCAGGTGGGAGGCTGGCAGGAGGCCTGCTGACAGCTGGCTGGGTGCTGGGGAGCTGGCAGAGGGTGCTGGCAGGCATGGTGGGCGCCTGCCTGGATGATAAATTATTTGGCATCCATTAAGTTCCAATTTTTTCTTTATTTGATTTTTATTTTCCCCCATTAAAGGGGGAAATCCTCATTGAATTTTTTCATTTTTAACAGAGCACCCCTCTATTATTTTCCAATATTGCCCTCCAGTAAAAATCTGGTTTATGTCAGGAATATTCCTATCAGACACAGCCAGTTTGAGGAGCACACAGTGCAAGGGGGCAGAGCATCAACCCCTGGGTCTAGAAGCTGACCAGAAAATACACCAAGGTTGTCACCACCAAAACAGTTAATGATGTCATCACCAAGAGGATGTCCTTGGTGTATGATCCTGTATACCATTGTGATGGTGTTCCTGCAGCCATACTGGAGAAGGCTAAGCCTGTGCTTGACACTAGCTATGAGCCCTACATCAGTGATTCCAAAGGGGCAGACAAGGATGAGCCACCCCAGTATTTCCAAACAATAAAAGGGTAGAAGGTGCTGAAAAAGGTTGCTGCGTTTTACAGCCAAGTGCATATGCCCTGTATTGTGGCTGAGACCGTGGAGTTGCTTCCCAACACCAAAAAGACCAAGCACTGTGTCATCCCTCACTCCACCCAGGAGACCTTCATGAGACTCATGGAGGAGACAACTGACTACAGGAAGGTTGCAGCTATTATTGGTATTTTGGAAAAATCCGTGCACAGGCTCTGCGCAACTTACCTGAAAACAGGTACTGTTCTCCTTTCAGAGAAATACAAGTGTGAACCAGTACTATTGGTTGAGGAACACCTGGGGGCAATCTGACAATTAATTGAGAGGAACTTCCATCTTGAACTGGGTAATATTCACTCAATGATTGAATCTGTTTTTGGAATACAAGCTTTGGTTTCCACTTGCTACTTGCACGGTGAAAAAATTAAATTTCTCCTGGAAGAAACTTGGTGTATCTTCATACAATTGGAATAGCCCAGACAATGTTGTCTACTGCCAGAAATACGCCAAGACAGTTACTGCTCTCAAGAAGAAAGGGACAGTTAAGCTCTACTATATTTACAAGTCCTCCTTTGCATTGTTAATGTGCAAAGAGTATGGGTATGTCCCCAAAGGCAAAAAGAACAGCATTTCCCAGTGTGCGGCTGTCCAGTATGTTGCCTACTCAATGGTAGCCTTTTTTGGCCCACTTGTCATTGAGCTTTATCAATTAATCAAGGGGTCCCACAATAGTACAACTTTTCTGGAATTTCTCCAATTGGTTTGGGAGCACCTGAGGTGCACAAGCCTGGGCTTCACCAATGTAATAGTACTGGACAATGTTGGCCTCCATAAGGTGGCAGATATTCTTGCTGAATTTCAAGTGATTGAGCCTGGTGTAGAATTTGGCTCCCAACAATTGGCTACAGCGCCTTTACATCTTCTCTTCCTCCCTGCCTATTCCCTATTTCCCTATTCCTCAACCCAATTGAGGAGGTCTTTGGGTGGCTCAAGATATTTGTCAATAAAAGGGCGCCACCTGGGCCCAATGATTTATTTAATTTGCTGCAGGTTGGTGTCCATACCCTCCCAGCTGAAACTGTGGCCAAATTCTATGGTCATGCGGATCTGTTTCTTCCTACATGCCTTGCCCAGAAGCCAATCAATTAAAGGCTTTGTTGATCCCAATGTTTTTTGCATTTAATTTTTTAGTATTTCTTTTTATTTAGTTTAATTTATTATGACTTTATTTCTGTGATTTTGCATATTGCGTCAGGTATAATAAAAATTAACAAAGCAAAGCAAAGCCAATTGAATGAATGAATGGACAAATAAAACACAAGAATATTTATATTTATATTATTATGGTTTTATTTAGGGTAGTTTTTCACGTTTTTTATATGATTCCAATTATATTCTGTCATGTTTATAAAAATTAACAAAGCAATAAGGGTGAATGAATGAATGAATACACAGAATATTTATTTATTTGATTTTATTTGTTGAATATAGATGGTTTGAGTAGATAGCTTTAAAATATATATAGAAATCAAAATAGTATTTGGGTGTAGACTTTTAATGGGGGTAGGAGCAGTGATATTCCAGGATATTACATTGAAATAGACTAGTAATTTCTATTGACAACATGTATGTTGAAATTGGATCTGTACTAAATAAATTGTGGTGGGTAGAATACAGGAGCATTGTGACACAATTGGCTAGGAGGATTTTTTCTGATGGAGCAGCCATCCCATAGGTGGCAACAAGAATAACTGAAACCTTAATAACATGCTCTATTAATCTGTATCCTTGGGCAATTTTTTTCTGTCTGTTATAACTGTGCTGTTTTAGCAGAGTTACAAAGGGAAAATATTTAGAAACTAGAAAATAATCTTTATTGAGAGATAGTGATTATATAGTCATTGTGAATCAGAGGATAACAGGAACATGATTGTTTTGATCACACAGTTGGATGATGAAAGGGGTGGCTTGATCCTGGTAATGAGTCAAGCGCAAAAACAAGGTATCCACCATAAGGGATCATCATCTTTTTATGTTGTTGGATTTGGAAATTCAAGTTAACTTCCTAGTCTGGCTCCAAGTGACTGGATAATTGGGTTGTAGGTCACAAACATGCTTACTTGAAACCTTGTTGGCAGGTCAAGCCTGCTGTTTTGACACCCCACCCCCAACTAAAGGTTGGCCTTTTCTGAGGGTAGATTGTCAGGGAGGTTGTCAGGAGCCTAGGCGCCATACTGGACTAGATTGTTTTTCTGTGGCAGGCAGGGCGGTTTTGCGTTGTTTTTATCTTGCTTTGCAGGGTCTCAGGCAATCATGGTGTAAGTTATTGTCTTGTTTGTGCTTCCTGAGTCCTTGCACAAGGTAAGTGTTATTTTTGTTTACCTTTAGAATGATTTCTGGACCTACTTTCTTGGGTTGCAGTTTGCTTTTATCAACCTTCATGACCCAAACTTTGTCCCCAACTTCATGTCCATCTTGGATGGGGACAAAGGCTTTTTTGCAGCCATTCATTTTCTTTTTCTGTTTTTTTGCTGTTGGCCTCTATAACTTGAGGATCTGAAAGTGGGGGGACTTCACTTGGAATTTCCAGTTTGGGTCCTGTTAATGCTTGAATGATATTTGGCTGTGTGCCGTATACCAACTCAAAAGGGCTTTTTCCAGTGGATCTGTTCACTCAGGTTTGGCACACAATAAGTGCAGTCAATAGCTGCTTATACCAGTCTTCAGGTCTCCCAGCGGTGAATTTTGCAAAGGCTTTCACAAGGCTGCCATTAAGCCACTCTACACATCCATTGGCCTGTGGGTGGTATGGTGTTATCACAGTGTGTTTGAACCCATTTTTAGTGAGGTATATGTTAGTATTTTCAGAGGTCAATTCTTTGCCTCCATCGGTTTTCAGGAGTTCTGGCTTTCCAAACTTGCTGATTATCTCTTTTCCAATGAATTGCCATACGTCATTGCCAGTGTGCACCTTTACTGCTTGGGCTACTGGCCATCTTGTAGCAAAGTTAATGGTGGCGATGATGATGTATTTACTTATTGTTGTGTTTCCCTGGCATGGGGCCAATGTTCTTGAGGGCCCACACCTTGAAGGGTAGCTGTGTGTGGATGGGTAGTACTGACTTTGGAGGGGCTTTTCTTTTGGCAAATTTCTTGCATACCTCACATTGATCTAGGACTTCCTGAACATCACAATATTTGGTTGGCCACTAGGCCTTGTGTTTAAGGAACTCATATAGGATTTGGCTCTCGGTGTGTCCGAGGTCTCTGTGATAGTGTAGGATGGTGCCTACTTTCTGGTGTGTGGGGATATAAGGGATGGTAATACTGTCAGACATTTTTCTGTTCAGGGTCCCATACACGTCAGAAAATAGGTGTTTGTTTTTGATGACTGTTTCCTTTGTTATGTCAGTTGTACCAGGGGGAAGCCCTTGTCCTTTGTTTGTAGCACCAAGAGAGGCCAGTCTGGGTCAAGCCCATTTCTCCCTCTTGTGGCACCAACATATAGGTGTGAGGGGCATCTGCCATGGCAAGCTTGGGACCAGGTTTGTACTGTATGAGCATATTGGATCTCTCCAAGAGCTCCATCCAGTGGGCTTGGCAGCAAGATAGATTTGCTTGAGTTTTGAAATATATTAGCAACTTGTGGTCAATTAATGCTGTGAATTCTTCCTGCTGCTCTAGAAAACAACACCATTTGACTAGACAGTGTATGATGGCCAGCAGTTCCTTGCTATGGATAGGGTATTGACACTTGCCATCTGTCAACTTTTGTGATTCATAAGCTACAGGCAGGAAGTCATCATCATTATTTTTGATTTGTAGTACTCCCCCAATGGATGCATCTGAGGCGTCAGTTTCCATTTGGTATTCCCTGTCATGTTTGGGTTATTGCAGGATAGGCGCTGTCATGAGCTTCTCCTTGAGGCACCTAAAACAGAGGTCATGTTGAGGGGTCCACACAAACTTGGATTTGGCACCAGTTATGGCGGATAAGGGGGGCAGTCAAAACACCACAGTCAGGTATGAAGCAGTGTACATAGGCCACCATCCCCAAGAAGGTGCGGAGTTCCAACTTATCCTTGGGTGGCGGCATCTTGCAGATGACCTGTATCTTTTGACTGTTGGGTTCAATGCCGTCCTTTGAGACTATGTGTCCCAGGAAGGGTAATTGCTTGCAGAAGAACTGGCTTTTGGAGGGCTTGGCCAACAGTTTGTGTTGTGCCAAGGTGGCAAAGACTGCCTCTAGGTCCTTGTGGTATTGTTCAGCTTAGGAACTGTAGACAATGATGTTGTCTAGGTACACTAGGGCATACTTGCCTATGTGGGGTGCAAACACTTTGTTCATGAAGGTCACAAAGGTGGAAGAGGCATTTGTCATGCCAAAGTTAAGCACCACACATTTGTATGAGCTGTATTTAGTGCAGAAGGCTGTTTTGGGGATGTCTTCCTCCTTAATACAAATCTAGTTGTAGCCTGCAGTCAGATCAATCTTGGAAAAGACTGTGGCTTCTCCCAAGGCATCAAAGAGATTTTCAATCAGTGGTAGTGGATAACAATTCTTGGTGGTAACTTTGTTTAGGGCTCTGTTAATCTGTGACCAGAAGCAGGGTACCATCCTTCTTGGCCACAAAGAATACAGCGGCCCCAAAGGGAGATTATAAGGGGCAGATAAGTCCTTTCTCCAAGGCCTCCTTGAGGTAGGTGTATGGGGTGTTGTCTTTGTTTGGGTTCAACCTATAGATAGGACGTGCTTGGGGTACAGCTCCTTTGAGTTGGATGGAGTGTTGAATGTTTTTCTCTGGGAGCAACCCAGGTAGAGCTTCCTTGAAGATTTCTGGATGGTGGGCCACAATTTTGTGATCCTGAGGCATGGAGGTATCCTGGTGGTCCTTGAAGTGTATGATCTTGTACTGGCAGGAGTCCCAGTCAATTGCCTTCAGGTTTTCTTTCTTGTCCAGGGTCTCTGTGATGCACACAAAAATGTGGTTGCGTAAGAGTTGGTCAACTGAGTCAGGGTAGATCTGTTGATTGACACCTTCACACTTAATGGTCAACACTGAGGTCACCCAGTCTATGTGAGGATTGTTTATTTTGTAACCAATCCAACCCCAGTACAATGTCAAACTTTGGGAAATCAATGACAGGGCCTTGGATGGTGGAGTGGAGGTTCTCAAGCATGACAGAGAAGGGGGAAGTTTCCCTTGTCACTGCAATGTGATGTTCATCAGCTAAAACCATGTTTTTAATCCGCAAAGGATTAGTGGCTAGCTTGAACTTATCTATAAAGCTGCTGTTGACTAGGGTTTGATCCGCACCCAAATCCAGGAGTGCTGATCCTTTATAACTGCAAAAACGGAAAGGATAGGATATCAGTTTATTGGGATTTCTGGCAATGGTGTACAGTACTGGGTCCTCTGAGGGTACTTGGATCATTGGGCATTGGTCCACTTCCTTGGGTTGGTACTCATCATTGGGCAAGTTGGGAGTTGTGTGGGGAGAGCTTGGCTTGCTTAACGCTCTCCCCGGGCTTTTCCCTCATCTTGATTGTCTTGCGTGGTGGTGATACAGAAATGTGTACAATTTGATTAGCCATTGTCATCTTTCCCATGTCTATTTGAGCATGGGGATTTATGGTTGATGTTATCCCTGTTGTTTCCAGGGGGTGGTTGAGTGGAGCGCCCGCCTGTGTGAGAATCCATGGGTCTCTCTTGTTTTCTGGTTTGCACTTTGTGGAGAGTGTTGGATGTTTATTCTGCTTTCTATGCTTTGCAATATAGACTCTGTAGATTAGTCACTTGATCCAGGTTCACATGTCTCATTACATGCAACTTAAGGGCATCATAGTACATGAGGTGTATAGCTGGGGTGTTATAGGCCATGTCAGATGGTGCACAAAGTCAGAGTCCCTTGTAGGTGCAGGTAAGCTCCTTCACAGTGCCTGTCTGGGTTAGGTTCTTTACTTGACGTATGATCATGAGTGCTGTGTCCTTAAGTACAAAATTTGCCAAGAAGTCTTGTTTGAAGGTATCCCAGCTCTTGTTGGTGTGTTCTTTGTGCCACTTGTCACACCAGGTGCCAGCATTGTGGGTCAGGAAGATGGAGATTTCTGCAATCCAAAATGGCTTTAGACATTCCATCTGGGCCAGTTTGATCTGGGAGGACTGGATCCATGCAGCAGAGTTGTTGTTGTTGGCCCCAGCAAAAGGTTCCAAGGCAGCGCTTTGCAGTCTTTGGGCTACATAGGTGGGAATGGTGTTTTTGTTGGTTGGTCGCAGAATAGAGGAGGGAGCCTGAAAGAACCCTTGTGCAGATATGGCGTTAAAGGCAGGTAGTGGAATCACTGTGTTCTGATACAGGACAAAGCCATTGGGTATCTTGGCACCAGGGGTGTATGGGGTCCAGTCCAGAGGGAGGCCAGACATAATTCTGTCAAGGATTTATTGGCCGCGGCACGTGCAGGCAACAGGTGGAATTTTTCAAGATAAGGTAGGATGGAGAACCTACCTGTGCTACTAATGTTGTAACTGTGCTGTTTTAGCAGAGTTACAAGGGGGAAAATATTTAAAAACTAGATAATATTCTTTATTGAGAGATAGTGATCATATAGTCACTGTGAATCAAGGATATCAGGAACATGATTGTGTTGATCACACAGTTGGATGGTGAAGGAGGTGGCTTGATCCTGGTAATGAGTCAGGCGCCAAAATGAGGTATCCATCATAAGGGATCATCATTTGTTTATTTTGTTAGATTTGGCGATTTGAGTTGACTTCCTAGGCTGCCTTCAAGTGACCAGGTAATTGGATTGCGGGTCACAAACCTGCTTGCTTGGAACCTTGCTGGCGGGTTGAGCCTGCTGCTTCAACATAATGATCTTGTCAAGGTATCATAATGTATTTGAGAGACCATTTAGTGCTTGGTTCATCATAGTGATAAACGTTGCGGGAGCATTGGTCATCCCAAAGTTCATTACTTTACATTCAAAGGATACAAATTGTGTACAGAATACAGTTTTTGGTATGTCCTTTTCTTTTACTTTGACTTGGTTGTATCCTGAGGTGAGGTCAATTTTAGAGAAAAATTTGGCTCCAGAGAGTCTTGCAAATAGAGCCTCTATGGGTGAAAGGGGAGATTTATTCTTTGCTGTGCTTGCATTTATTGCTCTGTAGTCAGTTATTAGGCAAATAGTGCCTTCCTTTTTCTTTACAAAGAGCACTACTGCTCCCCATGGGGATTCAGATGTGCAAATGAATCCTTTGGCTAGGTTGTCCTCAATATGGGTTTTGAGTGTTGGGTCTCTATGGGGGAGAGTCTGTAGAGAGGTGCAGGTTTAGGCATGGCTTTACATAAGTCAATACCATGTTTGACCTCCTGTTTGGGTGGTAACTCTATGAGCTCTTCCTTGAATACATGAGTGTATTTTTTTAGGATTACTGCAAGTTCTGGGCATTGGATTTTGGTTGTTTGTATATTATTGAATTTGGTGCACCTCATTATGTGGAGGATACTGTCTTTGATTAGACGTTCTGAGTTATCTTGGTTTATGACCTGGAAAAATAATGTTCTCTTAGAATGAGGTCATTGGGTTCTTTGATGATATTAAAATTGACTATGCTTTGTTTGATGGTCCTGGTTTTTGTTTTCCAACATGCGCTGGGGTTCACTCGGGTGAACCAATCCATGCCTGCTACAATGTGTAGTTTATGCTGCTCATAACAAGTCCTTTGATGGACGTTTGTATGCCTTGGAGATCAATTCTGAAGAGAGTTGTTTTGCCTTTGAGTAGAACCTTTGATTTGTCTGCCATTCTGGTGTATTTGAAGTTGGATTTGACAACTGGTATTTTGTACTTGGTTACAAATGTTTTGCTAACCATGGTGTGTTGTGTACCAGAGTCAAATAAAATTTTATGTATATGAGATTTATAAGTGCATGGGTAGACAAGAAGTTGTGAGTGATCTTTAATTTTTACATCCATAAAAATGGAGGATTGCGGAACACGTGGGATGCGAGCAGCAAAGCTTGTGCCTTGGTACAGTTTCTTGTTGTGTTGGGGGGAGGCAGGGGCACTTAAGCCCGTTCCCCCTTTCTTTTCCCTGTTCCTCTGTTTCAAGACCTTTGAGGTCAGAGAATGTGGGGTTGGATTCATAGCAATTTGCTTTTTCAGCATTGTTTACTTTGGCAGTGTCCTTGTTATTGGGACAGGAGCAGTTTGTGCTTTGGCTGTGATTGCTATTGTTGCAAATGGAGTTGCTGTTGCTATGATTGGTGTTTTGGCTTTTGTTGCCATTAGTGTTTTCTCCGCTGTTACTGTTTGTAGAGCGGTTGCCACTGTGTGCAGCATATTCCATGTTTGTGTGTTTTGCTGTATGCTTGGCTTCTGCAATGAGTGTGGGCATGGAGGTGTTGGCCTCTGGACAGATGAGGGCAGCAACAGAGGGCTTCATTATGTTGATGAATGAGGCTCTGGTGTGTACGTTATCAGCTTGCTGGGTTTTGGATCTTGCAATGGATTTCCTTGAATTCATTGATGTAAGCCATGATAGTGGTCTTCTGAGGAAGATTGCTGAGCTGTATTGTAATGTCTTGGAGGGATTTGGTGATTCATAAATTGTGTGTGATGTCTGCTTTGAACTCTTCCCAGTTGTCAAGCTGGTTGTCAGTTTGTGAGCCAACCCAGGTGGCAAACCAGTTAGCTGTGGTCTTTTATAGGCGTTTGCTGGCTTCCTGGACCCATTTTTTGTGGGGGATGCATCTGGTGTGGAGTTTAGCAACTGAGTGGTCCAGCCAGTTGATGATGTTTTCTTTGTTTTTACCAAAGAACTTGTTGATACCAATGTACTTGGTGTTGGTAACTTTGCCTATGATAGGCAGTTGTGTGTTTGTTTGTGGTTGAAGAGAGCAACTTTATTGAATTATCTTGGCGCATGCTTTGGGCATGGCCAGACCTTTGAATATGGTGCATCCACTTGGTATATCTTTATCAATGTTGCGGGCGCAGAAGTATGTCTTCCAGTTCTCCTGGTATGTGGCCTGGTTGAGTATGTGAGCAAAGGTGGGCGGGTTTTGGCCAGTCATTTTCTCTTTCATGGGTGTGGTAAAAAAACCGTAGCTTCTACCAGTGATGAGGAGCGCCTTTTGGGGAAGCTTCAAATATGGAATTGAGAAAGAAGAAAAGTATCTTTTATTGGATAATACTTTAGACTTATATAGCTTTAGCTGTGGCAGAGATTTAGTTGGATCAAACCTAGGGGTTGATCATGTGTGGGATAGGTTTGAGTTGCTGGATACTTGGACAGGCATGTGATATTGCTTGGTTGCCATTTCCATTATGTCAAAATGTATATTGGAAAGGTACCAAATTGGGCAATGACTGGATGTTAGGTGGTTTGGCGGTAGCCAGAATACGTGTACATCCAGATCCTTGACATTACATATGAAATCTATTAATAAACTGGGCTTAATTTATGTGTTGCCACTCAATATACAAATCCAGAATAGATGTAATGTAAAACAAGTGGGTTATTGATTATTTATATACCACTAAATCCAGTATAGTAGTGCTTGGGAGCTTAATCAACAACTATGGACACTAATAATAAAAATATAATAGTAAATAATAGAATTTATATAAGTGCACATGTGTTTTATTAACAAAATTAAGATTTGGATTAAAAAGTGTTGAACTGGCCACTTTTTCTTTTAGAGTGTCAAACACAAAAGATTTTCATTTTTATTAATGCATTTACTTATAAATTGCCCCTCAAATTGGTCTTTGAGCTAACCAATTTATTAAACAGAGTTGAATTTGAGTGAATTTAATCTTGGATTTTGGTTTCAAATCCCTAAATTACTAGTAAAAATTAGATTAAAATTGGTTAAGCCAAAAATGCTATTAGATTTGCATATGCAGCAGCTGACTCACTGTTACTTGACAAAGTTGTAAAGTTACGCCTCCCCCTTAGGCCTCCACTTCAATTCCTGCCAAATGCTTGGGAATTTCTACCAAATTATGTTTGAATATTTATCTAAAAGGTCACCAAAAAAGCCCAAGAAAAGCCATCAATTTAATACTTTGGAATTATTCAGAAGATGCCTCCACCAAACCCACCCAAGAGACACCTCTGGTTAAATATCATGTGCAAGAGCGTCCAGGAGCAGTGGTAATTGCATCCAAAGCATATTCCTGATGTTATTTGGTTCAGTTTTCCTTTTGACTATGTCTGTTCAAAAATTTCAAGATCTTCCTGCCTCAAGAAATTCATTTGTATCCACTCATATCATTGGTCAATTGGTTTATGACATTTGATCTACCACCCCATTCCCATTCCATCCCTTAAATGAATGCAAGAGTTGTAAAAGACCTTGCTTCATCATTCTCTAATCTAATAAAGTTTGAAATTTGTTAGTAATTTTGGTCATTTGGTTTTATCTGTTGCTTTGCTGTGTTCAGTTGACTCCTGTCCCCCCTTTGACCACCCAGCAATTGTTGGCAACAACCTTTTTGTTGTTGCTGAAACCGCAATTTTATTGTGGTCAAGAGCTTGGTTTTGTTTCCTCTTAACCTGCTCCCCAATTCTCATAAAGTGTTAAGTACCAGGGAGTCAACTTCACCACAGTTTCTGTTCCATCGCCAGTCTTCCCTACATTCAACCTTAATCAATTTAAATGGTAGTAACTATTTATATTATTCTTTTTGATCTTCTTTAATGGCTTTCCTAGATCTTTATCTAATAGTAAAATCCAGAGAAAACATCCCACTAAAACAGCTTTGTATCATTCTCTCATAGCAAAATATCTTCTTCTACCATAGTAACTTATTAAGAAAACCTCTTACCTGCAATTTCCTTAACATTTCTCCTTGATTTTACTACTGAAATAAAACCAAAGAAAACCATTACAACTTCTACCTTGGAAAATTGATTTGACAAAGTACTGGAACATTTCTCCTGGATACTTTGCTCTGTTCCCAACTTTCTCTATGTATAGTATTCCACATAACTATTAAGACACTTCTGAAGCCTTTACAGATGCCTTCTATCTGATCTTATTGACCATGATGGTCCCCATCAGCCAACACCTCAGAATCAATTAATAAGTCTCCATAAGTGAATCAACGTATATTTGACCCCCATCAGTGACCTACACTTTAGGTCATCAATAACAGACACTCCTTGTGTTTTGCCACTGTTTTTACTCACTCAAGTGGTTATTTTGAGCTTTCAGGCACAAAGTAACCAACTTCACTTCCTAGGAACCTCCAAATCACCAAGTTCTGCAGCTGTTTCCTTAGGCAACTACCTTGATAATAGCTCTGGGCAAAGCTATGCTTTTATAGCAGCTTCAAGACCTCCTCAAAGCTACCAGGAAGTAATAAAAAGAGAAATCCTACCCCCTTCCTAGGTAAATTAATCAACTATATTATCATCCCAGTTGATATCAGGATTTTAATGCCACCTTAACACATCTATCCCAGGGAAACCACAGATATATTATCACCCCAGCTGGTCTAAAGATGTCTATATTCCTTTGTAATAACCATCCCAGAGTAATTTTCTATCCTTTCAATTAACTAACAAGATACCACCTTACTAACGCCCCAAGACAAATACCAAACACTAACCAACTTGTCTGTTCAAACCCCCAGCCACTACATATGTGCAAAAAAATATTTAAATCTCTTGGTTAACTACTCTCTACTTGGAAAATAACAGCTTAAACCTGAAAAACAGCTCTAAATGTGAATCATCACACAAGACCAGTGTACTCATGTTTTAAAACAGCCAAAGCATCAAGATGAGTGACAGAAAATCAGCACTTTCTATTATGATTGTTTAAGTTCTTATCTAAGAGTTCTTCATTTCTCTTGATATTCTTGAGGAAGACTTGGCTGAAATAGACAAGCATTCATGTACTTCTCAATTAAAGATGTACTCAAAAGCTCTGAACTAAAAAATCTAAAAGTTAATATGATCATTTTTGGCCCAATGGTGCTTTCATGAGCAATCTGCTCAGAAACAAGGACAGCTTTTCCTTCTCATGGAGGGAAGGATTCATTCTTTTATCATGGGAATAAGGGGGAATCTTGTTAGAGGGGAGAGAACACAGAGCACTATAAATATTTTGAAAGCCTTGGTGTAGACTTCAATCTTAGCAATAAGCAATGAAAAGAAAGCAAAGGAAATCATGTTGGAATCAAAATTTCTATGCAGCACTAAAAGCTGCTTGAATAGGCTGAGAAAAGTAACAAATGTGCTTTTTTACAGCCAAGTGGTTACAATGTTGAGCTGTTTCAGTTTTAGTTCAGTAGCATATGTGTCACACTATGGAAATGAATTGTACAAATGTTGTTCACCTTGTTCTAAATTGCACTATTAATGCTATTTCAATATAGTCTGCAAATAGTGATGCTTGAAGTTATCTAGTTGGTTTTTTTAGTTCAACAGTTGCCCCATTTCCTTGAAGGGTTGATTATAATGTTCATGCATTCTGGATTGTATCAACTTAGATATTCTGATCCTGATTTAAGCTCAAACCCAACCAGCCCCCTGTCTACCTAGTGTACAATCCCTGCTCAAATTCAATTATATAATTGGGTCATTTTTAAGTAACAATAAGTATATCCACATTTGTGTTGGATTTTATAATCTTCAAGATTTTTTATTTCTTTTTTGCCAAAATAAAACTCTATTTACTCATTCCAGGAAATTAATGCATGTCCCCTTAATTTTTCCCTGGAGGCTAAACCAAGGCTAGCTTCAATCCTCAAACTTTTTTAATAAAGGTTTCCCAATGTGTCCCCTTGGATGTCATCCCCAAGAGCCAAACACAACAGCAAGTGCTGCTACCCAATTCATGACAAAGAGCTACTTACAATTGTACACTTCTTGGTGAAGTGGCGCTACTATATCAAAAGACAAGATTAGTTTACTACCCTTACCAATCACAAGTCACTCATCTACTTTAAAATGCAAGAAACCCTTTCCTGCAGACAGGCCAGATGGATGGTGTTCCTGGAACATTTCAACATGAGCATCCAGTACAAACCAGGACCCAAGCTGGTCACTTCAGATGTACTATCACAGCTCTATGTACAAGCCTTTAGAGAGCAGAATGGGTTATACCCTGGTTGGCCTCTCCTGGTGCTGCATACAAAAGACAAAATTTTCTCTCCAGGAACAATAGATATTAAATTTGACATGGTTTTCAAGAACAAACACTTGTTTGCAGATGTCTATGGAACACTACACAAAAAAATTCAGATGGAGTAACAATCCCTTATGTACCCACACATCAAATAGTAGCCAC
The DNA here is from genome assembly GCA_014839935.2 of Entomophthora muscae. Taxonomy (NCBI): domain Eukaryota; kingdom Fungi; phylum Entomophthoromycota; class Entomophthoromycetes; order Entomophthorales; family Entomophthoraceae; genus Entomophthora; species Entomophthora muscae. Next base: position 172,423 of record QTSX02006491.1, read on the forward strand.
CATCTTGAGCTATCATAAAGACCCAGACATACCAAAAAGTAGTACTTTTTACAAGTTTCTAAAGAGCAAGGTATGGTGGCTTAACCTCTTCAGAAACATTCATGAAATACTCAATGTGAGGTCTTTGAGAATTTTGCCAAGAACAACACTCATCCTAAGCCAGTGCTGTCAATCTGTACTCAATTAACTTTTAAAGTATGGGCACTAGACATTGTAGGCCCCATGCCCATAAAGAGTAACAACTAGAAGTACATAATTACTACAATTGACTTTGCCATAAAATGGCCAGTAGCACAGGATGTCAAATACCACACTGGTAGCAAAGTTTAAAGATCCATAGTCAGGAAAATCATCAACAAGTTTGAAAATCCAGAAATACTCATCATGTTAAGAGGCAAAGAGCTAACATCTGATGATACCAATGCATACCTGGCAAAATAAGGATTGAAGCACACAGTAACAACGCCCTACTATCCTCAGGCTAACAGCAGGGTAGAAAGGCTAAATGGTAGCTTAGTACAAGCCCTTTTCAAGCTTACTGCTAGTACCCCTGAAGATTGACCAAAACAATTATCAACTGCCCTTCTTGTATGCCGCACCCAAGTGAACAGATCCACTGGGAAGATCCCCTTTGAACTTGTTTACAACACAAATCTGAACATAGTTCAGGCCCTAACAGGACTAAACTAATAATGCCCAAACAATTTTTACCCAGTTCTTACCCTCAAGCTCTTCAAGCCAATGTTGACCAATCAACCAGAGAAGAAAAACGTCTACAAGACATGTTTGTTCCTCTGAAGGAGAGACATGAAGTAGGAGATGAGGTCTGGATAATGAACACAGATAAGAGCAAATTACAACTCAAAAAAATAGGCCCTGCCATTGCCTTAAAGGTGAGTGACAATAATAAATAGCTGGTACAAGGCTTGGGCAAGAGAAAAAAGAATAAAATCCTACATCATGACATACTCTGTCCATGAAAAGATTATCAGAAGCAACAAGAAACTGTACTATCCGCAACTAAACAGCAGATGGTACAGTACGGCGCCCTGGCTTCTGACAACCTTCCATAAGTCCTCCCCACTGAGGAAGCCAATCTTCAGCTGGGGGGGTCAAAACAGCGGGGTCAACCACCTGGAAAAGTTCCGCACAAGAGACCCTGTATCACTTAAACTGACTTCACCATAGCCCAAGACAAATGCAGAAGTTAACTTAAATTTCCAAATAAAGCAACATGACACAGTGACAATCCCTTTTCAGTGGATAGCTCAATTTGGCGCTTGACTCATTACAAGAATCAAGTCACCCCCTGTTCAATCTAATTAACTAATTGTCACAATCATGTTCCTTCTAAAATTATTCCCTAATGTCAAAACAGCAGGCTCAACCCGCCAACAAGGTTTCAAATAAGCAGGTTTGTGACCTGCAACCCAATTATCCAGTCACTTGGAGCCAGACTAGGAAGTTAACTCAAATTTTCAAATCCATTAACATGAACAGATGATGATCCCTTACAGTGGATACCTTGGTTTGGCGCTTGACTCATTACCAGGATCAAGCCACCCCCTTCATCATCCAACTGTGTGATCAATGCAATCATGTTCCTGATATCCTTGATTCACAATGACTATATAATCACTATCTCTCAATAAAGAATATTATCTATTTTCTAAATATTTTTCCCCTTGTAACTCTGCTAAAACAGCACAGTTACACATTGGTAGCAGAAGTAGGTTTTAAATTTTACTTTATTCCCCAAATTTCTTCTTGTTGCCCGTACTTGCTGCGGCCAACAAACCCTTGATATAATTATGTCTGGCCTCCCAGCATACTGGACATCATACACACATGGTGCTAAGATACCTGATGGGTTTGTCCTCTACCAAACTTATGGTGATACCCCTTCCTGTGTTCAATACCCTGTCTGCCTAAAGGTTCTTCCAGGCTCCCTCTGCCATGCCTTGTGCAACTGAAAAAATATCATACTAGCCTATGGAGCCCAAAGACTTCAAAGCGCTGCCCTAGAACCCTTTGCTGGGGCCAACAACAACAACGCTGCCGCATGGATCCAGTCCACCCAAAGCAAACTGGCTCAAATGGAATGCCTGCAGAAATTCTGGATTGCAGAAATTTCCATCCAATTGACTCACAACACTGGCACCTGATGCAACAAGTGGCATGAAGAACATATCTAAAAGGACTGGTATACCTTCAACCAAGACTTCTTGGCAAGGTTTGTGCTTAAGGACGCTGCACTCATGATCATACATCAAGTAAAGAACTTAACTCAGACAGGCACCATGAAGAAACTCACCCGCGCCTATGAGGAACTCCAACTACACACACCCTCTGACATGGCTTTTGACACTCCAGCTACACACCTCACGTACTATGGGGCACTCAAGCTGCATGTAATGAGACACGTGAACCTGGATCAAGTGACCAATCTACAGAGTCTGTATTGCAAATCAGAGAAAGCAGAACAAAAATCCAACACTCTCCACAAAGCACAAACCAGAAAACAAGAAAGACCCAAGGACTCTCCCCCAGCCAGGCGCTCCAGTCAACCACCCCCTGGGAACAATGGCAGCAGCACAAATCATAAACCCGCAGGTTCAAATGGACATGGAAGTGGGAACAATGACCATCCAAATTGTACATATTTCCATATCACTGCCACACAAAGCAACCAAGACAAGGGGAAAGCCCAGGGAGAGCATTAAGTAAGCCAAGCTCTCCCCGCACAACTCCTGACTCGCCCAATGATGAGTACCAACCTGAGGATTTGGATCAGTGTCCAATGATCCAAGTGCCCTCAGAGGGCCCAGTACTTTACACCATTGTCAGGCACCCCAATAAACTGATGGCTTACCCTTTCTGCTTTTGCAGTTACACAGGCTTGGCACTCCTGGACTTGGGCGTGGATTGAACCCTAGTCAACAGCAGCTTTTTGGACAAGTTCAAGCTAGCCACTAATCCTTTGCGGATTAAAAGCATGGTTTTAGATGATGAACATCACATCACATCACTGTGACAAGGAAAGCCGTCCCCTTCTCTGTCATGCTTGAAAACCTGCACTCTACCATCCAAGGCCCTGGCATTGACTTTCTAAAATTTGACATTGTACTGGGCTTGAATTGGTTGAGAATGAACAACCCCCACGTAGACTGGGTAACCTTGGTATTGATCATCAAACGCAAAGGCGTCAATCACCAGATCTACCCTGACTCAGTGGACCAACTCTTATGTAATCATGTCTTTGTGCGCATTACAGAGACCCTGGACAATAGAGAGAACCTCAAGACACTTTACTGGGACTCCTGCCAGTACAAGATCATAGACTTCAAAGATCATCAGGACACCACTATGCCTCAGTATTGTGAAATTATAGCCTGCCATCCAGAGATCTTCAAGGAGGCTTTACCCAGGTTATCTCTAGAAAAACATATCCAACATTCCATTCAACTCAAGGGAGCTGTACCCAAGGCGCAGCTCATCTATTGCCTGACCCCAAATGAAGACAACGCCCTATGTGTCTACCTCAAGGAGGCCTTGAAGAAAGGACTTTTCTGTACCTTACAATCTCCCTTTGGGGCCACTGTATTATTTGTGGCCAAGAAGGATGGCACCCTGCTCCTAGTCACAGATTATCAAGCCCTAAACAAAGTTACCATAAAAAAATTTTACCCACTACCCCTTATTGACAACCTATTTGATGCCCTGGGCAGTGCCACAGTCTTCTCCAAGATTGATCTAACTACAGGCTACAACCAGATCTGTATCAAGGAGGAAGATATCCCCCAGACTTTCTTCTGTACTAAGTACAGCTCATACAAGTGTGTGGTACTCAATTTTGGTATGACAAATGCCCTTCAACCTTTGTGACCTTCATGAACAAGGTGTTTTTCCTTTGCATAGGCAAGCATGCCTTAGTCTACCTGGACAACATTATTGTCTATAGCCCCTTGGTAGAACAGCACCATAAGGACTTAGAGGTAGTCTTTGCTACCCTGGCACAACATAAGCTGCTAGCCAAACCCTTCAAATGTCAGTTCTTCTGCAATCAAATGCCTTTCCTATGGCACATAGTCTCAAAAGAAGGCATCAAGCCCAACAGCCAAAAGATACAGGCCATCTGCAAGATACCACCACCCAAAGACAAGTTAGAACTCCGCACGCTCCTAGAAATGGTGACCTATGTACGCTGCTTCATACCTGACTGTGGCGTCTTGACTGCACCCCTATCTGGCATTACTGGCGCCAAAACCAAGTTTGTATGGACCCCCCAACATGACCTCTGCTTTAGACATCTCAAAGAGAAACTCACAACATCACCTATCATATAGTACCCCAAATGCAATGGGGAGTACCAAATGGAAATAGACGCCTCAGACGTTTCCATTGGGGGAGTTTTACAAATCAAAAACAATAATAGTGACTTCCTGCCTGTATCCTATAAATCACAAAAACTGACAGACGGCAAGTGTTGATACCCTATCCACAATAAAGAGTTGTTGGCCATTGTACTCTGCCTAGTCAAATGGTGTTGTTATCTAGAACAACAGGGAGAATTCACAGCGTTGACCAACCACAAGTTGCTCATATATTTCAGAACCTAAGCAAATCTATCCCACCGTCAGGCCCGCTGGATGGAATCCCTGGGGAGATTCAATATGCTCATACAGTACAATCCTGGTCCAGAACTTGCCATGGCAGATGCACTCTTGCACCTGTAGTCAGAGGCACAAGAAAAGAAAATAGGTTTGACCCAGACTGGCCCCTCTTAGTACTACAAAAAAAAGACAAGGGTTCCCCCCCTGGCACAACTGATATAACAAAGGAAACAGTTATCAAAAACAAACACCTATTTGCTGACGTATATGGGACCCTACACAGAAAAATGTCTGACAGCACAACCATCCCTTACATCCCCACACACTAGTGGGTGAATACCATCCTACAATACCATAGAGACCTAGGGCACATCAAGAGTTGCAACCTCTACAAATTCCTTAAACACAAAGCATGGTGGCCAACCCTGTACTGAGATGTTCAGGAAGTCTTAGAACAATGCAAAGTATGCAAGAAGTTTGCAAGAAGCAAAACCTCACATAAGTCAGTACTAACTATCCACACACAACTACCCTTCAAGGTGTGGCCCTAGACATTGTGGACCCCATGCCAGGAAAGCATAATGAGAAGAAGTACATCATTACCACAAAAGACTTTGCCACACAATGGCCAGTGACACAAGCAGTAAAGACACATACATGCAATGTCATGTGGTGGTTCATAGGAAAAGAAGTCATCAGCAAGTTCATAAAACCAGAACTCCTGATAACTGGTGGAGGCAAATAATTGACCTCTGAAGATACCAATGTATACCTCACCAAAAATGGGACCCAGTACACAGTACAACACCTTACCATCCTCAGGCTAATGGATTTTTGGAGCGGCTGAATGGCAGCCTAATGCAAGCCTTGGCCAAGCTCACTGCTGGGAGACCTGAGGACTGGTACAAGTAGCTACCAACTGCATTGCTTGTATGCCAGACCCGTGTGAACAGATTCACTGGGAAAAGCCCCTTTGAGTTAGTTTATGGCACACAGCCCAATATCATCCAAGCACTATCAGGACCTAATCTTGAAATGCCAAGCAAGGTTCTACCCTGTTCAGATCCCCAGGTCATAGAGGCCAATGGTAATCAAACTGAGAGAGAAAACAAGCGTCTACAAAAGACATTTGTCCCCGTCTAAAATAGACATGAGGTCAGTGAAAAAGTTTGGGTCATGAATATTAACAAAATTAAACTATAACCCAAAAAAGTAGGCCCAGAAATCATCTTAAAGGTAAACAAAAACAACACTTACCTTGTGCAAGGACTCGGGAAACAAAAACAAGACAAAGTTTTCTACCATGATTGCCTGAGACCATGCAAGACAGGACAGAAGCAACACAAGACTATCCTACCCACCACAGAACAACAGTTAGTCCAGTATGGCGCCCAGACTCCTGACAACTTCCCTGACAACCTGCCCCCAGAGGAGACCGGCCTTCAGTCAGGGGTGTTGAAACAGCAGGCTTGACCCGCCAACAAGGTTTCAAGTAAGTGGGTTTGTGACCTGCAACCCAATTATCCAGTCACCCGGGGCCAGACTAGGAAGTTAACTTGAATTTCCAAATCCATCAACATGAACAGATGATGATTCCTTATGGTGGATACCTTGTTTTGGCGCTTGACTCATTACCAGGATCAAACCACCCCCTTCACCATCTCACTGTGTGATCAACGCTATCATGTTCCTGTTATCCACAATTTACAATGACTAAATAATACATATCTCTCAATAAAGAATATTATCTAGTTTCTAAATATTTTCCCCTTGTAACTCTGTTAAAACAGTACATTTACAACACTAAAAACTATATAAATGATATATCTCTCAATAAAGATAATTGTCTAGTTTTCAAATATCTCCCCCTTATAACTTGCCAATACAGCACAGTTACAACACTTTACTAAACTTAATTTTAATGCTTCACTTATTTAGATTTTATTTTATTTTTTGTTTATACTTGTAATATGCAGCTTTAACTTTAAATAGATACAATTAAAATTATCTTTCAATAAAGCATTTAAATGGAAATTTAAGTAAATATATGATAAGTAATCACAGCCTAAAAATACAGCAGAACATATTAAATTGATTCATCTAAATTTAAATCTATACCTGTCCTTGGACAGGGCAACCACCTATTAGTATATATCACTCTCTCAGGGGTAATTAATCTTCCAAACCAGGACCAGGGGCCAGCAGCAGGAACTATAATATATATGGCATACCCTTTCAATTTAGTGCTAATCCTATGATGGACTTTATCCTCCCAGCCTGCAACCTACACAATCCTGGATTCTGATGGGCTAGCCACCCAGGATTAGTTCCCTGTCATTATGATAATCTACTTTGTCCTGGTAACCTGATCCAAATATGTTGATCATTTTTGGGGCATCTTGTATGTCTGTTGTACTTATAATCACTTATTATACTTTTAAGATGATCATGAACCTACTTTCTTTTGTATGAAAGAACTTGACCCCAAAAGAACCAAAGAAAACTGACCCTGCGCTGAACCCCCCCCCCCCAAAGTCTCCTCCTCATAGGTACAGAACGTGATAGTCAACCAATTCATTATCATAGTGGAAATGCCCCAGATAGATAAACTTACCTTGGAAGAATCCTTCTGTATTGTGCCTGTCCTCTGCCTTAGTTTTCAAACCAATTCCCCCTCCTACATCAGTGATACCAAGAAGGTCCTGGGGGTAGCTGCTATGATTTCAGGAGATGCCCTCAAATGGTTTGGTAAAGCCACTTCTGAAGATTTTATTTTCTGCCTCAACTACATCAATTTTGAGGCCAAGCTGATGCAACAGGTGAGGACTGCAACATCAGATATTATGCCCTTAACTCCTTATTAGAGATTAAACAAGGCACCTTCTTAATCCAATGATACTGTCAGGAATATTCCTGACGCCAACTGAATTTTCACCATTGTGCTAATTTGGGGCAGGAAAGAAATTTTCAGTCCCAAAAAATTCTCAATACAAAATAAATTCCCCCTTCTTAATGAAGAAAATAAATCAAAAGTAAAAACAGAACTTAATGAAGCCCAGAATAATTTATCATCTGGGTAGGCGCCTGCTGCAGTTATGTAGGCGCCAGCCAGCCCGCTCACTCACTCCCTAGGTCCTAGCCTGCTGCCAGCCACCCACTCCCCTCCAGCCAATCAGAGGACTCCCTCACTTGTGACCAATTAAATAAGTCCCTGACCACAGGGCCAAAAATAGAAAACAATCCCTGCCCTCCAGAACAAGGGCAAACTAAAGCTTCAAGTTTGAGCACCAATTCTGGCCCCAATCAATGGAGATCTGGGACCCAGACCACTTGGTTGGGGCCAGACCTTTTCCAAACCCAACCATCCAGTCTAAAATTAGACATGGAAGGAAACCTGGGACCATTTCTCCTCCTGGCAATACCCCAGCCAAGATTCATTGACCACACCCAATAATTGTCAGCCCAGCCACAGATAATGGGAGGACAAGGGTTTGGCCCTATTCCTATTGCCCAATATCAACCCTCACCCACCAGACTTTTGGATCCACCCATCCAATTTTTTCACTCTCACTTGCAAATCTTTGCACAGTGGGAGATAATATAAATAAAGGATCCCCCTCTCAATAATGACTTTTGCTATTATTGTGAGCAATACTCTCCTCAATAAAAAACCTTTTAAATCCCCACTATTAGCCTAAACCTTAGACTATGTCAGGGATCCAACCTTGGGCGGCTGGCTTGTTGTTTTCAAGGAACACATAGGTAGCAGGCTTAGCAGGCAGGGCCCACCACAAGATTGTGGCTAACTTTATAAGGTAATACATGGACTTCCCCACCCAGAACCATGGGCTGGCAGCCAGGATTATGGTGTCAATAACCCCAGTGAGGGTAATGTACACAATCCTGAAAAACTTGCTTGTGTGGTCAGTTGAGAGCTCAGGTGAGGATGTGGACATTAGCTTGGGGCTCACAGAGGGCTTTATATCAAGTTGATAGGCAGAAAATAAGTTGAACTTGCCTTTGAACAGCTTGGGCTCAGATAGAATCCAGCAACCTTGTTGTTTGTATTAACTGTGGATTTTATGTGGGCTAAGAGATATAGTCTAAGAGCTTTTCCGTGGTGTAGTCTTTATTCTCAGGCTTTAATGGATACTCTGTGAAGTGAACAGGGCCAAAGAGAACACCTGATAGACAGAAATCTGCGGACAGAAGGGCAGGAGGGCCAGATGGTCTTGTTCTTAATTGATATATGACAAAAATAAAATAAGGAAATAGCTTTGGAAGCCAGTATGACATAACCTTTATTTAAAAATGGCAATAAAGTCTGAGCACAGGGTCTGTGGGTCTATATAGTACCCTTCTGTCAAAATTTATATTTTCAACTGGGGATCATCATAGAGTTGGGAAATATGAGGTTGAGTGGCCAGGATACCCAGGTTTGGAAGCAACAAAATGGCTCTGCTGCAGGGTGTCCACTTATTGGACAAAGCTTTAGAATAAATCACTCAATTCTTTTGCTCTTGAGGTGTGGTCATGGGATCAGGCTTCTGGTCTGTGTTTTCTTCCAGCAATGGCTCTTGATTAGCCACTAGAGTAGACTTCAAACTCATAAAGCTAATGGTAGGAATTTCTTTGCCTCCATTAGGAAGTGCATTTGAAATTTTGGTTTGTGCTTCTATTTCCAAGGTTGGGCTGGTATTTCCATCTAGTGTATCATTCTTGGTCTCAGCTTGAGGGGGCTTGGTCTCAGGAAAATGCAGGCGGCGGGCCTGTCAGTCCTTAGGGCTGGCAGCCCATGGGGATTCAGGGTCAGGGTTTGAATCCTGGCCTGGGCCCCAGGTTTCAAGGGGGAGAAAATTTTCAATCCTGGCAGACTAGTTAATTTCATTCTCAATTTCCAACCAAGTGAAGATGAACCACCTCATCTTCACAGCTGCCATAAATTACATTTCAATACTTGTATTGAAACCCCGGGAATTGAACCCTGCCCTCAGGAAATGTCTTCCATTAACTAGGGTAGACAGGAGACTGCCAAACTGTTAGTTGGGCCAAACCCTGGACTGCCAGAGATGCCTTTCCCCAACCAGGAATAACAGGAACCTTCCAACCTGTCAAGTATCAAGACTGGAAAGTTTGAAATCAACATTAGAAACCCTGGAATTGAACCCCGACCCTCTAAAGGCAAATTGAGTCACTCAGGAGGGGCAGAAAACTGCCAACTCATTGAGTCACAAACCTGAGTTGTTGAATTACTCCAAGATCTGCCAGATTCTTAAGGATGATTCCCCAAATGGTCACCAGATTGCTGTTAACCAAGTGCCACCAAAGACCCAGACCTATGTAGAAGTTGTAGCTTGCCTAAAGGAGGTTAAAACAAGGCCTACTGCTAGCCCTGCCAATGATCACCAGCTGCCGCCAGTCTCCAGTCCATAATGGGTAATGAGATTGGCCTGCTCAGGTGATATAGTGAACAGCAGTGGTGGAATGGAGCATTGCCACTTCTGTTCACCAGAGAAAGCACAACCAGGATCCACTGCCCTCAGAACCAAAAGCTAAGATCCATGTCCTGCCACTGAATTGCCCACAGACCTAAAGTCTGTGAAAAGCAAAGTAGCAAAATCATCTGGTATAAGAACTCCAGCGGTATGGGGATGACCATATTGTCATTTTCAATAATAAAGTTTTATGAACCTTTGGTTCAAAAAAATCCTACCTTATCTAATTTTAGTGATCTTTCATCTCAACTCTGGCCAAGTAGACAAACAGGCAACTGCCCCCTCTAGTGACCAACCTGCCAACCTTACTTGGGCACTATACTGTCACCCTGGAGCACCCTTTGGACCTGTGCATTTTACTGAATACCTACCCAACCCCGCCTACTCAGAGTTTAACTTGGAAAACATCCTCATTGTCAACCCTTGGCAAGAACTAGAGAGATTGAATACATAGGATGTGAAGGAAAGTGGTACAAGGTGCTGCCAAGGTTGTTCAAAGGCAAGTACAATTATCTGCCTGCCTACTTTGTCCTCATGACTCTGCCCTTAACCCCACAAACCAATTGCCCAATGAAACCCTCCACTGCCGCCAAGACCATGTACACTCAAATGTTTGGAGGACTCTACATTACTTTGACAGGATTGGTGGACTCTATGATGCCCAACTCCAGGCTCTGATCTTTACTTGGGCAATCTATACAGTAGTTTTAAAAGCTATGGCAACAACCAAAAATACCTCAGATTTAAACAAAATGATTTCAGATTTAAACAAAATCCAAGTCACGCAAGATTCAGGATTCAATTAATTTATTAAATTTCAGTTAATAAATGAACTTTCAAACAAAAAACAAAATTTTACTAGACCAATATACAAAATTATATCAAACATCAAGCAGTGTAGTTCAAACCACAAACAAAATGAACTGACTCAACAAGTGAAATAGATGGATGCTGTTCTGGAGTATATTATAATCTAATCAGGATTCATATGAGGCATCAACAGAAGGACTAAAGTGAAACAAAACTTGAGAAATCTAGAATCAAGATTACACAAGCACAAAACAAAATGAACTCACACAAGATGTGTAGTATGAGCAGCCTAAAATAGAAAAATAACAGTTTAACAGCCAATCAACAGCTATTCAATTTAGGAACAGAGGCATTTTATCCATTTTCATGGCTCCAGATTTGTATGAAAAGGTTTTGAGAGCCTTCCAAATATGGACTTGAGATTACAATAAAAATAAATCATTAAGTTTTAAAAGTTCTACTTTTAGTGATTTTATCCTAGGTTTTTTACAATGGTTTTTAACAGCAATATCTTTGACAGCGCCAGCAGCCAAGCCAGCTTTAATGGAGGCAAGGCTCAGAACGTGGAGGCACCTGTTTACACCCAATCCTTTGAGGCAGGTAACAAGGAAGCCAACCCCTACCTGACCCCTGACCCATATGGCTTTGACTTGTTCAGTAGTCATGTAGTGTTTAGCTCTGCCCCTGCTCCTGTACCCACCCCCGCACAAGCTGCCCACCAACCAACCAATCAGGATGGCAACCTTGATTTGGGACAAATTCCTGCCACCAGCCAACCTGCCCCCCTACAGCCAATCAGGCTTCAGCTCCCCTGGCCCAGCGCCCCAAGCAACAAATCATCACCACCCAAATTCTTCAGGAAATTGTGGCACTGAATCTACAGGGTCTGTCCTGGGAACAGATTGCCACCCAGTTGCAATTTACCTGAGCTACTGTCATGTGGGAATTCAACAACCTGATGAACAGGGGGAATCTGATCAGGACAGCCAAGAAGCCCAAGAAGGCCCCTGAGTCACAAATATCTGAGGCATACCCAATCATGCTTGACCTCCTCCAGTGGGATCCCAAGCTTCCCTTGACCCAGGTCCAGAAGCAGCTTGCGCACCATGACATATGGGTCTCCAAGCGCATGGTGCAGCTCTGGATGTATGGGAAGGTGGCTTCCATACTGGTTCTTACCAATTTTGCCGGCAACCAATGGGATAGCGCTGAGGATACCCCGTATGACACTACCATCAAATCAACCCTGGTCCAATGCCTGACTAGTCTAACTTATGATGTCATGTTCATCTCATATTACAAGCTATCAATAGCTTTTGATGATTTTGGCAAGCAATGAAAAGCCGCCACCAAGAATAAAAGGAAGAAGGTCAAGAAGAGTATTTTATTGGTGCATTTCTGGCTGTTTCAGCCAAGGGTTTTGTCTACTATCAGACAAACCCAGATTTAATTGATGGCTACTCATACAGCCACATCCTCAGTGGATTACTCGACTCCTGGGATGGCTCAAATTTCAAGTACCGGGTTTTCTTGAGCCACCAGATGGAGGGTAGCTCCACCGCCCTTGAGGCCATCCAGGGACGCGGACACCAGGCCTCAGTCTACCCTGCTGGCCATGCAGACGTTCATCTGGCTGATGTTGTCTTTTTCAACATGGGATCCTCATTATGGGGGTGTTGCCCTAAGGCTTTCAACAACCTCTATCTTGGGGTCCTTGACCACAATTTTCTCTTTAGCTGCCAGATGGTGGCTGACTTGTTTGCGCAAATGGTTTTCCATGTGAACATGGGCAACCAGTCATGTAAGTATAAGCGCCTTCCACCTTGGGCCACTGCCACTTACCAGCCCATCCAGCCAATGACCAATGAGGAATACAACAAGTGTTATATGGCAGCCATCACGCAAAATCCTCCTGCCTCCACCCCCGCCACCAACACCCCTAACCCGCAAGCCCAACCCACCCAATCCCAGACCCCCCAGGCCAGCACCGCCCCTATGTCTTCCTTCCTGCGTTATTCTGCCTCCTAGGCATCACTCTCCTCTGCCCCAATAAACTCCTGTCACCAAACATTTTCTATTTATATTATCTTTTTTTAATTTCAATTGTTAATGTTCTCTTTGTTTATAGTTGGTTTTATTCTTTATATTCAGCTTATTTCTATAAAATCATATATTTACTATGTCATGTATCTAGATCCAGAACACGGTTATTTTTAGCAGTTAAACATAGCCCCTTGTGAAAATATTAACAACAATTTGGTGATCATCTAAATTTGAATTAGAAAATTATAGTGTTAACTGTTTTTAGATAAAGTTGTTACTGATCCAAATTCAAAACCTTAATGATAAACTTTAAGCCAATCAGGAGCCAAGTGATAAAGAGATTGTTGTGACATAAAGGGTCATTCAATAATTCTTTGATGCATGTGCACTAATTAATATAATTGGCTAGATGTTTTGCCATTGTACGCCATTGCTGCTGTGGCAAGTTGTTGGTGGACTAGTGCCCAATCAGCTGCTTGGTTAGCACTAGTCCACCAACAACTTGCCACAGCGGCAATGGCGTACAATGGCAAAACATCCAGCCAATCATATTAATTAGTGTACATGCATCAAAGAATTATTGAATGACCCTTTATGTCACAACAATCACTTTATCACTTGGCTCCTGATTGGCTTAAAGTTTATCATTAAGGTTTTGAATTTGGATCAGTAACAACTTTATCTAAAAACAGTTAACACTATAATTTTCTAATTCAAATTTAGCTGATCACCAAATTGTTGTTAATATTTTCACAAGGGGCTATGTCAAGCGCCAAAAATAATATGGTAATCAAGGAAACAATTCCAACACAAAGCAAACAACACATATCAAGATGAGCGTAAAACATATACATAATGTGTAAAAAGATGGGATAATGTAGTAAATGGGAAAACAAAAGGAATAAACAAAGAGGCAATAGTATCAAAATAATACAGAATTTATTGGGGCAAAAGCTATAAAAACATATGGAAAGGTTAGTAAAAAATCAATGAGAGAATTGGAGAAGCTTCTGAAGAATCTTGACTTGGCAATTGCCAAAATAAAGGACATTGACCACAAGGTCAAAGCCAAAGTGAAGTCCGCTGTCCTCACTGGGGACAAAATTGACAAGGTGTCTGCAAAGGCACTAATGTCAAAAATGCCAGACACCCCAGAAAAGACAATTGAGCGCTTACTAAATATTCAAAAAACTGTGGTCAAGGGCCGACAATTTAAGGCATATAATCTTTAAGCGCTGTCTGTCTGGGTTGATGACCCAGAGATGTATGAACATCTCAAACCTGCCAAGCGTGCCAGGGCAGAGGATACCAAATTGCCTGCGCAATTGATTGCGCCAAGAATGGCCAAGCCGACCAAGGCTGAGGCAAGGAAGAAACACAAGAAGGTAGCCTAAAAAACAAAATTAATAAATTTTCAAAAAACTTACCTTTTTTCTTAGAAAATGTAGACAGCAAACTCCGCCAAGTCCTGGTCCCCTTTGTCCTGGCCACCTTTTATGCAAATTATGCCACTCATGTGGCAAAACAATTGTATCTGCCCCCCCTGTCATGCGGGAGCTGGAGGACTGTATCCATGGGTCCTTTCTGATGTTGCAGGAGGCATTGGCAGAACTTATGCATGCCAAGGGGGTATCTGAGTGGGCAGTTACTGCCTACAAGGATGCCCAACTGGTCCACCTGGACCAGTATCCCTCAGTGGAGTTTACTGTATAAACTCCATTGAGCTTGTTTGGGACTTCCTGGCGATGCTCCCATTCAAGAATGTACCAGAGATGGGCCAGGCTCATGCGGCTGCTTGCTTCTGCTTCCTGTTGGAGCACACCCTGTCTTACCTATTGGAGAACTTTGGGTGTGTGGTGGGCAAATTGGCTGTTGCAGACGCAACAGCCATAAAGAAGACCAAGATCCTCCTGGCAGATTTTGGATTGGCATGGAGTGCCAACAAGACGGGGCTCCCTGCAGCCATGGAGCTGACCTTTGCAAAGACCAGGCACAACAAGAAGATCAGCGTGGTCTATAATAAACTGTGTGAGTTCACAGAAACTTTTCAGGGAAAAGGCTTCATCTGGTTGTTTACCTGGGGCTCCTATTCTACTTTGGGATGGACGCGTCTGTAGAGGACCTGGACAGGGCCCTTCTGGGAATCAACAAGGCCTGGCTCACACTTGACGGGAAGATGGTCCCCCCTGGATACAACTTGGTTGATCATGTGATCCAGGATGCCCTGGTCCTGGCTGGGATATAAGGGTTTGTAGCCCCATCTGAAAAGCTGCTGCTTTACTCCCACCTGACCCTACTGCCTTTCACCAGCAGGAGGGAGTATTTCAATAAGGGTGTATCCACTGTTCACAGTGTGGCGGTGGAGATTGTGCGCCATCTCCATTGCGGGGTGGGTACATACCAAAGAACCCACTACAGGCGCCCACAATAAAAATATGATTCCAATAAATTTTATTACAATTTATAGTATTCTAATTATAATAAATTTTTATAATTTTTATTTCAGCAAACCAGTTTTGCAAAATATATTGCAGAAACAGTTTTCATAAAAGCATAAAATTATAAGTTGATAAAATAAATTCTAACTTGTACATTTTACATTTAATTTTTTTTAAACTATTTTTATATTTATTTGACCAAAGTGATTTAAATCTATTTGCGTAATCCAGTATCAAGCGTTTGGGATTACCTCAGATGGCATAATAAAATAATATATAATAAAATAAATAAATTACTTACATCTATTGATGAATCTTCTGAATGTGATTGCGGGCGTGGAAACATCTAAATATAAAATGACAATTAATAAATCTTAAATAGTAAATAAGAGAATATAAAAAAAGTTGGACACACTAAGCCTTCAATTGATTGGCTGTTTGGCTAGGCACACGGGGATGAAAAAATCAGTGTGGCCATAGAATTTGGCCACAGTCTCAGCTGGGAGGGTGTGGATCCCGGCCTGCAGCAAATTAAAGAGGTCCTTGGTTCCAGTTGGGGTTCCTTGCTTGACAACTTGCTTGAGCCACCCAAAGACTTCCTTGATGAGATTTAGGAAGGGCAAATAGGCTGGGAGGAAGAGAGGCGTAAATTTGCTGTGGCCATTTGCTGGGGGCCCACAGCAATGCTGGTGTCAATCATTGGGAATTTCTCAAGAATATCAGCCACTTTGTGGAGACCAATGTTGTCCAACACAATGACATTGGTGAAGCCAGGGCTTGTGCGCCTCAGGTGCTCCTGGACCAATTGGAGAAATGATAAAAAGTTCCTGCTGTTATGCAAACCCAATATCATTTGGTAGAGCTTGACCCCCTTTGGAATGAGGAGAGCCACCATCAAGTAGGCTGTGGCGCAGACTGCAGCACGCCAAGCCATCCCGTCATTGGAGCCTTGGGGACATAACCATACTCATTGCGCATTGACGAGGCAAATGCCAATTTGTCAATATAATAAATTTTGAC
This sequence comes from Entomophthora muscae, assembly GCA_014839935.2. Classification (NCBI taxonomy): domain Eukaryota; kingdom Fungi; phylum Entomophthoromycota; class Entomophthoromycetes; order Entomophthorales; family Entomophthoraceae; genus Entomophthora; species Entomophthora muscae. The sequence goes on from QTSX02006491.1 coordinate 188,842, forward strand.
CGTCCCCTTGGCTTTGAGAGCAGTGTACACCTCTGCGTAGTTTTTCCAGACGTCAATATTGGCTGGGCTGTTTCTGTTGTAGGGGATACCCCAAGCTTTTTCCAGGAAAAGCGCATTCCCTTGACCAAATGACAATAGAAGGAAATTGAGGCCTTAATCACAAAAGTAGATTTAACCATGGCCTGTATATTTGCCAGTTCAAGGTGGCAATACCAGGTTATCCACTGGCAAATTGCCCATTTGTGCTCCTTGGTGAGCATGGTAGAAACACGCAAGGATTTCTCTGCAGCAAGGACACAACCAGTATTGATGAATTTTTGGAAGGTCTTGCTGGCGTACTTGGGATCCACTCCAACAAGGGCCGCAGCCGTCTTGTAATCACCCAATTCCCGCATTAGCTTAAGCAGGATGATGCGTTTGATGTCAGGGATGCACTTCTGGGCAGGCTTTTTAGCGGTGGCAATTGACTTGTTGGCATTGGGCACAACACAAGGCATAGGTACCTTGGTATAGAAGGCTGCAACCTTTTTTAACACCAGCTGTCCCTCATTGGTTTGATAGAACTGGGGCTCCTTGTCCTCTTCCTGATTGCCTTCACTGATGTAGGGGTCGTAGCTAGTATCAAGTACAGGCTTCACCTTATCCAGCATGGCTGACGGGACCAACTCTTGCCAGTACACAACGTCAAACACATACAAAGTAAGTTCTACCTCCTTGTTTCTAACTTTCTTTGTAGTGATGACCTTGGTTGGCTTCCGGGTCAGCTTTGGGACCCAAGGGTTTATGCTCTGCACCCTAGCAGCTTGTGCTCCTTGAACCAGCTGTGTCAGTGCAGCGTCACTATGGAACTCTCCTCTCCTTTCTCCTCCTTGAGTAGGCACTTGGGTTGCACTAACTCTATTCTTTGCCCCGCGGGGGCAACTGCAACCACGGCACACAACAGGTGTATTGATACTCTGGTATTGTGTTCCTTCCATTTTAAAATTTAATAAAATATTAAATAAATTTCAATTAAGTTACTCCCTAATTTTAATTTTTGCTTTTATCTGAATATGGATATTTAATTAATATTTTTCCCCACCTGATATCCCAATTATAGATTTTTTATTTCTTAATTAGTTGTTTTTGGTTTTACAACACCCATTTTAGAATACTCAAAAAAAACCACCCATTTTCCTAGATTTTACTGCTAAATTCAAACACCCAACACAATATTTTTAAAATTTATGTTTCAGATCTTGTGTCTTATTTTAGATACCTTGGTATCATTCATGATTACAATACATTGCACACATCGTGTGAGTGATTTTGTTTACGTAGTGATTTGCTATTGTGTTTTGTTTTTGGTTTGCGTTTTGAAACACCTTGCTTGGGTGTATTTTGTCACTGATTCACATAATAAACATATGTACACTGAAAGTCAACTCACATTGTTTTGTTTGTGAATTGATGTATTTCAGATTGTATTTTGAATGGTTCTGCTTTGTGTGTGAGCCCTTCTTTGCTGTGTTGACTCATTTTGCCCATTAACACCAATAAACCCTGTTAACAGAGTGTATATTTTAACCTGAGAGATGGATTTTGTTTAAATCTGAGGTATTTTTGGTTGTCATCATAGCTTTTAAACTACTGTATCTTATATTATCATGTTAGCACCCATCCTATGGTGGGCATTACCCACTGGCCCAGCTGTATCCTGTCCTGAGCCACCTAATGCCTCACCCTATGCCTGGCTTCCTGACAACAGCTGTGCTCACAGCTTTCCTTAGGATTGGAGAGTATCAGCAAGGACCTGCTGCCTTTGGGCCCTCACCAGAAGGGTTGGGCCAAAAGCATTATGAAGACCCAGGTCAACTCAATTCTTCATACACTGGTTTTTGGCCTCCTCTGGTGTCACCCCATTCTACTCTATCTGTTTTCATGTACACCTTGACCTACTATGTATTGACCTAATTCACAGGTAGCTTTGGCAGATACAACACCCATGCTAATGTGTTCTGATGGTTGATGAATATTTACCTCATCTTCACCACTCTGATGGGGTTCCAGATCATCAATCTTCTTCTGTACCTTCTACAGATAGTACCTATTATGCTTGGGTATTACAGATACATTGACAATTTTTTAAAGCTTAAGACTAGAACCCAACTAAAAGATGAGCTGGCTGCTATCATCTTCTGCAAAGGTGTCAACTTGGCCATGAAAGCCCTGCTTGAGCATCACCCACTCACCCTTGGCTTAGACAACCTTATTCTCTTATGTAAGGGCCTGAGCATGAATTGTTATTTCAACCAAGATTTAATTTCTGTCTACCAACATATCTTACAATACACAGGGGCACTCATAGAGACACTACATGAAATATCTAACAACATTGGGCATCCTGCTGCCAATGCCAAAATAAAGGCAATAGCTCCTAATTAGGTATGTAACCAATTCCAAGTGCTGATCCCTCAATTATAAATTTGTCTCTCACATCATACTTGGATCCTGTCAGAATACCACCCCCTGGTGGACTTGTGGCTTCCCAGTATAGTATATTAATTACACTATTCTCAAATAAACATCATCTTGTTAATTTTTTTGTCCTTTCTATTGAACTGTTGTCTCTCCCAATCTCAATACTGAACTATAATAGGTTCAGTTGCAACACTGAGCTGACTGTTTGTTGCCTACAACTTTGTTTGCACTTCTCACCAGGTATGAAAACTACAGTATTGATGGGTAAACACAGTACTTGGGTATCAATTGTCCTAATGTTTATTGTGCTGTTAAGCAGTCTAAGCAAAATAACCTATTGTAGATTTGCTGCACTATTTTTTGACTTGGTAAATTATGGGTGTATAAGTGGATCTTTAAGGGATAATTGGCCTTAAGATCTGGGTGAGAAATGGTCAAGCTTAGTAGGCGGGATTATCGAATTACTTTCCATCCCAATTCCATTAAATTGGTGCGTGACCAAATCAAACACCATTACATCATAGGATTCAGCGGCCAGAATAAATGATTTTTGATCGGATCGAGGGCAAGAGAATCATACTTTGTACACTCTTCATCAGCCGATCAAATAGCTTGTACCAGGTTCAGCCCAGAGAAAAACAAGGCTGACCTAATTACGTCATTCTATTATATTTGCATCTTTTTATAAGGCTGGAATCCTTGTCAAAGGGAATGATGCTTGTATAAAGGGTGTATGGTCGATTTTTGGAGGAAATATTCAGACATTTAGTTAGTTGAAATGGTGCATCATCGGAAATAAATGTTGTTATGGAAGGGAAATGTACAATACTAGTGTACAATATCAGCAGGCTATCTTAAATCGATTTTTAAAATTTATTCTAAAAATATGGTGGGAGTGTACAATTCTTCCTTAATCTGATTAGAAAATATGTTTAGCGTAAAGCCAGCTGAATCTAACTAGGCTGGTGGATCGATTACAGGGGAATGAAGAATCTGGTGGAGCAATGTAATTCTCCCAGTGGAAAATAATAGGGATTGATTTATTTAAAGTCAAAAGCGGGGCTGGGCAGTGTTGCGGTGAACGCAATCGAACTTCATTATTCAACATTCACAAATCCCCAAAGATGCTTTTAAATACCCAATCATTGCAAATAAACCTTAGTCTCTTGGTTGATTAGTTCTTATCAATTTACATATTTTTTGTTCACCACAACAATGGTGAAGTCTTAAACTCACCGTCTATCGATTATTCGATACAAACTTGAATTCCCGTAAATGTGGCTTACTCGTAAAAATAAACAAAACTCTCTTGCCTTCAATTAATCACCATTTGTAGTTCACCACTACATCAGGGAGTTCCCAACAGATCAGTTGACAGCCAGATCCCGATTAAGGCAGTCGTTGGATTAAAATTTAATGGGCTAGAAAGCAAAGTAAATGATGTACTCATATTCAGAGAGGAGCAACAAATTTTTATCGACTTAATAAATAGATTAAATAAGCAAGGGATTGTATTTAGAATACTTGTCTCAAGTATAGCATATTATACCACTTGCCGTTTCAAAACATTCACGAATACATCTGAAATTATAATCCTATTTTAGAATCAAATAGAGTATGAAATATATATAGAAAACAAGACATTCAATAAACTCTTATCCTTCACACGAATCTACAAATTTTGTAAGTCCATTTTTCATGAGCTCCTTGTCCTTCTCCAAAGTAGCCCTACAAAGCGCTCTACTTTTTCATTAATTTATTCATTATAATATCATCTAATTCCAAGCTCTTTTAGTTGTATAGCATGGCGATCATGTCAGTTAAATCATCTTCAGTATTGTCTTCCTCTTCAAAACCAGCCTTGTCTCCTGAACCAGTGCTCAGTAAAAAGGAACAGGTGTTGGACGATGATGTTGAACTTGCCACCCCTCAAAACAATGTTAATATCAAGCGTCTATTGAGAAGAATTGACTGGCGCGTGGTACCTTTCCTTTGCTTGATTCAAATGGCCTCTTATCTTGATCGAGTTAATATAGGCCAGGCAAAGTTATATGGCCTCGAAAAGGACCTTCACCTTGAGCCCCATCAATTCTCATGGTCGCTTTCAGTTTTCTTTATCAGTAAGTTAGTTAACTTTTTACATTGAATTGTTTTATAATATCCCGACTTGTAACCTTTACAGCAAAGTGTCAAACCATATGTTTATTTATGATTTTAAAAGGTCTCAGAGATATCTATCAGGGGTTTAAATTCGATTTTTCTAAGCTACTCATAGAGTATGCCTCATTCTATTACTCTTACCAACTTTTTAAGGAGCTTCCAATAATATGAGTTTTATACTCAAGTTAAGTTCTAACAAGTTACCTTTTCCACTCCCTTAACAGAATGTAATTATCAGATTCTGCAACTTCCCCTAGGAATTACCAATAAAATAGGCTTGCCATCTTTAAGTATACAAAAGCTTCAATATCCTAAACAAATTAAACTCATGTCTTTCATAGGCTATTTGTTATTTGAGGTCCCCTCCAACCTTATGCTTAAAAAGGCATCACCACCCCGTTGGATGGCCCTTATCATGTTTTGCTGGGGTATGACAACAATTTGTATGGCAGCAGTCAAAGGATTTTATGGACTCATGATTTGTCGATTATTTCTGGGGGCATTTGAGGCAGGAGTATTTCCAGGCATTGTGCTGTATCTTAGCTTTTGGTACCCCCGCGGGGATCAAGGTTCACGCATCTCATTTGTGACCTGTGCATCCTCTCTGGCAAGTGCCATTAGTGGCCCTATTTCCTATCTTTTACATAGTATGAGTAAGGTTGGGGGATTATCCAGCTGGCAGTGGATCTTCATCTGTGAGGGAATTCCTACAGTACTGATTGCCATCATGACTGGGTTGCTTTTGCCTGCTTCTCCCCAGAAAGCTCAGTGGTTGAGCCATGAGGAACAAACACTCCTTAAAGAAAACTCAACTCATTCATCACAGGAACACAGCTTTGACTCTGCACAGTTTATTGGATGCTTCACAGATTATAAAACATATCTTTATATAGTCTGTTACTTTGGACTCCAAACACCTGTCATCTCCATTGCCATGCTGCTCCCAACCATCATCAGAGATATGGGGTTTGAAAATACTACTGCCATGCTATTGACTGCACCACCTTATGTTGCAGCCATGTTTTTCAACTTATTGTGGGCATGGCACAGTGACTATACAATGGATCGCTGTTTTCATACCATGGCAGGAGCATTCACAACACTTTTTGGATTTATTCTAATGCTTGCCACTGAAGCACTAACCCCACGGTATATTGGTGCTGGGCTGGTAGTGGTTGGTGTGAATGCATCACTTGCCCCTGCCCTCTCCTGGTGCAACAACAACCTTGTTGGGGCCACCAAGTCAGCCACTTCCATTGCTCTGGTGGTGATGTTTGGGAACCTGGGAGGAGTTTTTGCTGGCCACTTCTATCGGCCCACTGAAGCCCCACTTTATATCCAGTCGCATCTGATCAATGTTGCCTGCCTTGCCATGTCCATGCTTTCAGCCTTCACTCTTCGCTGCTTGCTGGCCAGAGAAAACCGTGCCTTGGATACTTCCCCCAATCCATCTGATCCCACCTTCCGCTATGTCCTCTGATCATATGTTCTGGTTGAACATTTCTTTACTCAAAGATATAAAAACACTTTATCAACTCTGAAGCACTTGAAGTATCTTATACCTGGCAACTTGATCTGGTTTAGTCTTTTTAGTTACAATCTCCAAGAACTTGTTCAAAATCCTTGACCTGACTTGCCTACCAAACTGTGATTTAACAGAGTGGGATTTCCATGTCTGGACTTCCAGTTGCATTTCCTTTTGAACATATTAATCCTTTCAGCAATTATATACCAGCCTTATTTGTGGCTAGCCTTCTACCTGACTAGGTTCTTGAAGGGACCACATTGCTTCTGTTGAGAAGAGGGTAGGGAGACAAGGTTTAGAAGAACACAGATATTTTTTATTTGGATGTTGGGAGGATTAATAGCTGGGATACCACATTCCTGAATATGGCATTGCCCTGGTGATACTGCTATATGATTTCTGAAACCAGCATGAGCTGTTCCAGGATGCAGATCTGCTTTGCTAGCCAAGGGGGCAATTGGGTGTACTGGGGTTGGATAGTTACTCTGTCTGGTTGTGTAGTGCAACACTTTAAGCAAGAGAAGATCCAATATAATTAGAGTGTATACCTGTACAGTAGTTTTACAACCTGTTGAGCTAAACAAAAATGGTTCAGTCACAAAACAATTTTAACCTTTTTGATAGGAATAGGGGCTCATTCTACAGAAAATGTCCACCAATTGACAAAAGTGTCCAGACATAACAAAGGATACAAACCAAGAACAAACTAATTATGAGTCAACAACAAATATCCTAATCACTAGAACAAATTTATTTCAGTCACAAAACAAAGCTACCATGGTTACTATGGTTTTTGAGAATGAAATCAACTCAGTCACTGAAGTGGAAAACTTGATCCAATAATAAACCCCCACAGCAACCAAAACAGACAAAAAAACATCAAATATCAAACCAAATTAGCAAAGTTCTCACACTGTTACCAGTACATCCTATTTAAGAGATATAAGCTAGCAATAAAAATGAAAATATACAATTCTGAGTGTCTGTTTTTGGGTAAAACCTATCAAATATATCAATACATACAGCTATAAGTGCACATTTACAACCAGAAATAATTAATATAGAAAAATTAAAGCCTAATGTGAAATAAATGATAAGAACAACACACTTTGGATTGTTATAAATGAAAAAATAAAAATTACATTGAATGAATTATACAGTTAAACTGATTTAATTTAATTTAACTTTTTATTTCTATTTTATGCCAAAACAGATGTGGATACTCCTGTGGGTCAAACAATAAAGTGACTGTAGTTTGGAGACAGAAGAGAGCGTAGCTCTGACTCAGGGAGTGAAACCCAAGTCACACAGACACAAGAACAAGGCCAGGCCATCTAAACTGGCAGAACAGGTAGTATTGACCCCAGAGATCTAAAGCTGTCCAGAAAGCATACCAAAGTCATCATCACCAGAACAGTTAACAACACCATCACCAAAAGGGTTTCTTTTGTATATAACCATGTATATCACTGTGATGGTATTTCTGCTACCATTGTAGAAAGCATGAAGTCTGTCCTTGATATCATATATGAGCCTTACATGAGTGATGGCAAAAGGTAAGACAATGACAATAAGCCACAATACTACCAAACCACAGATGGGCAGCAGGTGCTCAAAAATATTGCTATGTTCTATAGAAAAGTGTCTATGTCTGCATTATGACAGAGCCCACAAAGTTGCTTTCCAATGCCAAAAAGCCTAAGTAAAGTGGCATCCCCAACTCCACCTATGAGACCTTTATCAGGATTATCAAGAAGACTCAGGACTACAGAAAGGCCGCACATATTGTTGATATTTTGAAGAAATCATCTCATTGACTTCATAGTATGTTCTTAAAAACAGGCACTGTTCACCTTTTGGAGAAATCCCAGTGCAAGCCAGCCCTATTGGTTAAGGAGCACAAATAGGCCATCTTTCAGTGGATCAACAGCAATTGCCATCTTGAACCAGAAAATATACAGTCAATGGTTAATAATATTTTTGGAATTGAGGCTTTGATTTTGACTTGCTATCACACTATTAAGAGTTTAAGATTCTCATGGTAAAAACTTGAGGTTTCTCTGTATAATTAAAACAGCCCAATGAACATTGATTATTGTCAAAAATACACCAATATGTACACTGTACTAAAGGAAAAGGGCATGTTAAAGTTTTACTATATTGACAAATCATCCTTTGCACTGTCCATGCGCAATGCCTACAGCTATGTGGCCAAAGGTGTCAAGGATGATGTATCATGGCATGCAGCTGCTTGTGCTGTGCCCTTTTTGATTATAGTTTTTCTTGGTCCACTTGATATTGAACTGTATCAAATAATCAAGGGTTTGTACAACAGCAATACATTTCTCAAATTTCTCCAATTTGTTCAGAAGCACCTAAGAATTACTGTCTTGGGGTTCACCAACATCATTGTGTTGGATAATATTGGGCCCCACAAGGTGGCCATTATTCTCAAGGAATTACCAATTATTGAGACAGGTGTGGAAATTGGCTCACAGCAATTTGCTAGAGTGCATATGCACCTATTATTACTCCCTGCCTATTTTCCATTACTGAACCCAATCAATAAGGTCTTTGGGTGGCTCAAGAAAGTTGTCAAGCGGGTAACACCATCTGGGCCCAAAGACTTACTGTAAATTCAGAACCTGAACGTAAAAATGCGAGATTGTCAAATCCTTGGTCCAAATTTTGAATCACTTCTGCGGGCAAATCAGCTGAGTGAAAATTAAAATATTAAATAAAATTAACAATTTAATTTGACTTTTTTTTGGTTTATGTAAATTGGCAAATTTCAAATCTCTTGAGCAGATAACTCAACTAACAAAAGACAAAACAAAACAAACAAATGCAGGATACATGAATCAGAAATGCAGGATTCTAATGTACAATTTGAGATTTCCTGTATTTTAAACAAATCATAGACATCATGTAAAAATTAACAAATCTAAAATTGTGGGATTGTCAAATCCAAGAACCAAGTTTCAAATCATAATTGCGGTGAATTTGAAATAAATATAATTTATGGGCATCTCAAAAAGGATGCCAAAAGATCTAGAGTGGATTTGTGCTAATTCTTTTAGAAATCATAGGCATTCTCAAAAATCACCCTATTCCAATTTTGGATGGCTAAAATTTAGATCCTACTATTCACCAACTTAACATAATTAGCAATAAAATTGACTAAAATATACAAGTCTCTTTTTGAGTTTAAATTTTTTTAATAAAAATTTATTATGTCTTCTTTCAACAACAACCAAGTCAACAAGCTGTTCCCTGGCCTTGACAAAATCATGCAGGGCTACGCTGGGTCTCTTAACAGTGAAGCCTCCCTCTATGGCCACTCCCAACCCGCAGGCCCCTCCGCAAGCACTACCCAGGAGTGTGTTATTTCTCCTGCAACTTCCATTACAGCTCTGTTTGCCCATCATGCACAGGCAGCCGCCAACCCAAATCCTGGATCAACAATGGCATCTGGAACTAGCCATTTAAGCCATGGGGTCACTCAGAGAGTCCAGAACCCTGAAACAGCCAATCAGATGGCATTGATCAGTTACTAATATAGACACATCTATCTCCCAGCCAATCAGCCTGCAAGATGCAGAAGAAAATTAATCACTCTGGAGATTGTTCTCAAAATGGTTGAAAAGCAAGGAAAGCTTATGTCCCTCAGGGAAATTGCAGCCGTGATGGGGTTTGCAAAGTCCACTGTGGCTGCAACCCTGTGAGCCCACACCAACTGTGGCCTCCTACCAAAAAGACCCTGACTGGTGCCTGTACTTCAACTGAAGGTGACACAGCCCATCCCCTTATGATGGCCATTATGTAACGTGACCCATGGATGCCCCTGGTCCAGGTACGTCTCCAGTTGGGACTCCACGGCATCTTCCCCAACAAAAGAATGGTGAATTTGTGGATGCACGGAGTTGTGGTTGCTGCTAAAATCTTGTCCAATCAAGTTCTCAGTGGCCCCATTTTGGTGGATATTAATCCCTACAATTCAACTATTATTAATTTTATCAAAGGAAGGGCAATGAGGGCCCATAATGACGTCATCTTTCTGTTGTATGCTAAGATATCTGCAAGTATCCAAGACTATGGAGAAAAGCGTATCCAGTCTGACGTGTACACGTGCAGCCCAATCTTGTATTGTTTTGTTGGGGTTTTATTGGCAGTTTCCCCATTGGGCGTCAATTATTACTCAGCAATATTGAACACCGCAGATGGGTATGCCTACCAGACAGAGCTCAAGGCCATGCTGGAGGAGTGAGCCACACAAAACGCCATGAACACAGTTGTACTGAGTGCGGAGATGGAGCAGCAGGAATGGGCTACCCAAGAAATCAGGGCTGCGGGGCATACTTGTTGGTCCTACCCCATCAACTACACCAACATGCATCTTGCAGATGTATGTCTCTACAATTTTGGTTCTGCCCTCAGGCGCTTAAAGCCTGCCACTTACAAAAAACTATGCACCCAAATTGATAAGGGGTATGAGCTTTCCCTTCCGCGTCTGTCCAGGACTTATTTGATCTCATCATCTTCTATGCAAGTGATAGTGATAAGTCCAGAAAGGACCTCTGTCTCCCCCCACACCAGTCCATCTGTTTTGTCAAGCCAGTATATGTGACAGAAGAAAAATTCAAGCAATTGAAGCAATCAGCTCTTGCTGCCCCTTCCCAGTCAACAAACCCTGCCTCTCTAACCCCCCATCAAGCCACCTGCCTTCCAACCCTGACTCCCAAACCACCACCCATTCTCTCCCCACTATCTCTGATGCCGCTTCTTTCACAGGCGCAGATGAAGGTGATGTTCATTCTGCCCATCCCTCCCCTTCCCATCCTTTGATTAGTAAATAAATCTTTTCTTTGTGACAACTTATTAAAATTGATATCTATCTTTCAATTCATAATTAATAATATTCTCTTTTTACATTATCAACATTTCCCATAATTAATACAATTTTGTACATTTTACAAATAGCTTAAAATTATGAGCATATATATTTTTCATCATCATTAATAAATTAAAGACAATAGACGTAAATATTGGATTAGAATATTGCAATTAGACTCAACTATTGATATTTAGAAATTATGTGAATAACTCAAAGCATTTTGTTTAATAAATGTCACTGTAAACAAGGACTTTTTCATTGTAATTTATCTAATTTTCAATATTTGTACTAAGCGTTAATAGCTCTCTAATATAAACACAGTCAATTTATTTTAAATTGTAATGAAAAAGATCTAGTTTATAATGGATTTTATTGAACAAAATGCATTGAGTTATGTACATAATATCAAAATATCAAGAGTTGACGTCTAATAGCAATATTCTAATCCAATATTTACATTTATTGTCTTTAATTTATTAATGATGATAAAAAATATGTATGCGTTGAAGATAGTACTATAAAAACCAGTTTTTTGATGGAATTCAAAAAAATGTCAACTATCTATAACTTGATTAATGAATTAGAAGTACACCTGCAAAAGGTTGTTGAAATTGAAAAAAAATATCAGGAAAATAGTGACAGGAAAGCTGGGTGACAAGGGCCAGCCACTAATCCAGTCAAAAGAAAATGCTATGAACAAACTAGGAAATATTATAGACAAAAAGAAAAAAGAAGCATTACTAAATCTCCAGGGAACAATTCTATCAAGTCTGAAGTTCAACAATGCAGCCTACAATTTGTGGGAGTTCTGGCAGGGGGCCAAAGAAAATAATAAGATCAAACTAATTGAAGGAAACAAAGTTCTAAAGGAAATCAACACAAATGAAGAGGAAACCAACCAAATGGAAACAGACAAAAACAAAACACAAGCAAGAAGAAGGAGCGCTTCACAAAATACAGAAACTTTATCAAATGAAAATCAAGAAGAAACACAAGTTGCAAGAAATATAAGAAAAATTAAGCCCAGAAAAATTAATGAAGAGCAGCCAACACTCATGAAATTTGCTGAGGTGGCGCCTGTGGCTGAGGGGACCACAGGGGAAAAAATTAGTAAGTATTTTTATGTTTTACTTATATTTATTTTAGTCATCACCAGGAATGAGGACAAGGTTGCAGAAGTGGCAGCTTATACCCCAATTTGGTTTTACAGGGGTTACCAGTCACTGGTAGCCCCTGTAAAACAAATAAATAAAAACCAAATAAATGAAATAATTCAACAGAATATGTTTAAATTTTCAAGTAGTGAAGCTAAAAATAGGGAATATTTACCACCCGCAGGGTGTTTGCCATGGTTGAGGGAAGCATATGAAATAGGATCAAGTATCAACTTTAAAGAAATGAATGAAATTTGTGGGGATATCAAATTAAACTTTAATGAATACATATACAAAAGCATTCAAAGATTCCCCTTCACAAACATAAACAAATATGAAAAGAATTTAATAAAAACTGACTTTCAAATTGGAACTGAATATTTGAAAACTGCAATTTTTAATGAAGTATTTAAGGCACTGTCAAATAAAGTTGGGGATGCAGTCCTTATGAATAATTTTAAACCTTTATTAATATTGTTTGCTGAGGCCTGGGGGCTGATTCAAGTCAGGCGCCTCCCAGAACACTCTTCAAGTTCAACCAAACATCCTATATCAATAGGTTGATTCAAACATTCAAAAAATTATGCATGTTCTTGGAAAAGTATACCTTGCAAAGAATCCACGTTGCGGTATACCTGGGAATCCTCCTCCACTGCATATTAAAAACCAACGTCAAAAAGTTGAAGGATGTACCTATTCAAATGAGTATTTGCTGTGTAGCCCTTGACCGCCAGAAGATACCGCAGGGATATAGGACAGTCGAGCACGTTGTGTATGACTCATTTGCATTGGCAATGTTATACGGGAACTACGTGCCCCCCCCCCAAAAAACCTACTAGTTGATTCACTCACCCGCATTCCTTTTATCAAACAATCAACAACCACCAGGGTACAGGGTGCCACCCCTCTAGCAATTACATCCAGGGTTGTCCACCACGTACAGAAGAGTATGTGGATTCAATTAGACACATTAGCTGAAAATTTGATTTTGGGGTATAATTCCCCGGAATAATCACATTCCCTTTGCAATCAACATCCCCCCAATAAATATTTTCCCCTTGCAAACCAAAATTTATTTTTTTTAACTTTTTATATTTTAATACTAAAATTTTAATATTGAACTATGTAATATTAAAATTTTGGCATCTAAAATTTAATATTAAAATTTTAATAATACATATCATAATACTTAAATTTTTAATATCAAATATTTCAATATTGAATAAATCACAATTTAATAAAAATAGTTAAATTTCAAATATTTAAACTTTAATATTTAAATTTTAAGATTTATAATTATAATTTTAATATTTTACTTTTAATAGTTAAATTATGATAGTAATATATCTAAATATATTATAAGAAAGTAGTTATAGTAAGCAAACATGTGAAATAATAAAACATGATTTAAAAATGTGTTTATTTAGTTGATTGTCAAGTACAGGTTCATATATTACATAGTTAAACAACAAGAACTGAATTTATCTGAATCAAGCAGCCGCTCCAGTTATATTCTAAACAAATGATTGTTTAGGACTTGAATTACCTTTCCCTTGTAATATGATTTGATAAACATATTCAATATACTTGACCTGCGTCCTAAGTACTAATTAGTAAGTAATATATGAAAATCATTGGTTTCTATGTTGTGTGGCTATAGTGGCACTGAAATAAAAAGGATCAGATGATGACCTGCAAGGTCCAATTTGTGGCTTAGAAAAGCCAAAGTACCATCAAGGATTCACAATTATTTAAATAAACTAATTTATTTATAAGTGCAAAAGCCAATAATAATATTCAGTGCATTATAATAAAAATATATTCATCTTACCTAGTATACTTAATTTTACTTACCTTTTCTACGTATTCTTATATGTCTATAATACAATAAAACATCACATTATTATTTATAAATAATAATTTTTGAGTCCTAATAAAAACAAACTAAATAAAAATAAAAATAAAAAAACCCAGAGAGCCCATTTATCTGATTGGCTCAGAGGCCAGGGCTTTAGGGAAGAAGGATTCCAAGTACTCATAGAAAGCTGCCACCACATCAGGTGGCATTGCAAATTGGCTGATCTCAAGAATGTTGAAAAGATCCTCAGTATCCTGAGGGAGGCCTTGTTTCACCATATTCTTGATCCAACCAAACACTTCCTCAATTGGATTCAGGAATGGGTAATATGTTGGGGAAAGAGAAGTCTCAAAGGACAATCAGTAAGTTGGTGGCTGGAGGTGTGGCTGTTTTTGTCAATGGGGGGAATTGGACACAACCTGATCAACTTTGTGGAGCCCAACATTATCAAGCACAACAACGTTGGTTGTGCCGCTGTAATTTATCCAAAGGTACTCCTTGATGGCTCAGAGAAAATCAAGAAATGTTCTGCTGTTATGGGAGCCCTTAATCATCTGATATTGATCCAACCCGCAAGGACCAAGAAGCGCAACCATTGAATAGGTCTGGGAACAGACAGCTGCACAATGGGCTACGCTGTCCTTGGACCCCTTCTTGACCCACCCATGCCTAGACCTGAGTGAGGAGGAAAACAATGATTTTTCAATATAGAAGAACTGGACATTCCCAGTCTCTTTTAGTGCCAGATATGTCTTGGCATAAATGCGTCAATCCTTGATGGTCTTTTCACTGTTCCTATTATACGGCAAAACTCCCAGTACTTTCCAGGAGAAGCCCAAATCAACCATTGTTTTGTATACAAGTGTTTTGGAAACAGAAAGACCAAACTCTGTGGCAAGCATTAATTAGACAGCAAGTGTGTCCAGGTGGCAATCTTTGGCTACCCACTGCATGATTGCGCCAATGTGAATAGGCTGAAGGAGTTTGGGCTGTCTTTTTGCCTTGGTGGATTTGGTAATTTGCCCGGTATTGCCATACTTGTTGTTGATGTTGGCAATGTATCTGGCTGTGACACCAAATCAGGATGTAATATCCCAAACCGCCATTCCCCCATTTAAGCAGTTGAGGAGAGCTTCCCTCTCACTACCTGTCAACCAACGCCGGCCCTTGGCAGGTACCACGGCATCCTGGCTACCAGGCTCAACACAGGGGATGGGGACTTTTGTGTAGAAGGTGGGATCACGCTTGCTTGCAGTGGCGCTGTCAATGGTGGCATAAGACACAGGCACAGATGGCTCCTCAGTTGTGGCCAATGTCTGATAGGAGGTATCAAAAACGTGGGGGAAGGAAGTAGAAACTCTTGGGTTACAAGTGCGGGGCCAGGTGACAACTGGGTAAACAGTGGAGGTGTAAGTAACCTCAGTGTTCCTGGTGACCCTGGTGTAGGAGACTTTGGTAGCAGGCCTTGAAAGTGGCTTCTGTCTAGGATTCAGGCTGTGTGCTCTGGCTTGGGATGCGGGAGGTGGTTGGCTGGTGCTGACACCTTGGGAGGCCTGTGTATCAGCATGACTCCCTTCAAGTTGGGTTCTGGGTATGTTCTTGAACCCTCTGGGAAGCCCTTGTGGATGGGCTGCCCTGTGGGCTGGTGCAGGAGCTGGTTGGGAATGCAATTGACAGTCCATAAAAATAAAATAAAAAATATATATTAGGTTAAATATGTATTTATTTGGATTTATTAGTTTAGTTGTGGGTAGTTATTTTCTCTTGAGTTAGCCTTGAATAGTAACAGAATTTCTATATCTGTGATTTGAAGTGAATAATATTGTATCCTTTCCAGTTTTGGATGATTTTAAAGTTTAATCACTTTTTTTGTCTAAACATGTTTATTGATATTGAATTTTTAGTTTGATTTTAGTTGTGGTGGAGCTTCTTGATTTAAGTTAGTGTTTCCTAGTGTGCTTACTGTACATTAAATTTGGATTCCAGTTCCTGCAATTAATATTTGAGTTTACTGGTGGCATTCAAAAGTGATTTGAAATTTGGTTCATGGATTTGACAATCCCACAACTCCAAAAGATATAGTAAACTTAATGAAAATGGTTGATGGATTTGAATGCTTCAAATCTGATTCCAGTTAATTCAATTTTGTCAATTGGGAATATGCAGTTTGACTTGAACTTTTCAAAGTGTCTATGAGTTCCCACATTTTTAATAAATTCAAATAAATACACAAAAAATCAATTTGATTAAAAAAGGCCATCCTGCAAAAGTGATCCAAAATTTGGACCAAGGATTGGACAATCCTGCATTTTTACGTTCAGGTTCTGAATTTACAGTATTTAATTTTCTACAGGTTGGGGTCCTAACCCTTTCAGCTGAGACTATGGCCAAGTTCTATGCCCATGCTGATTTGTTTATCCCTGTGTGCCTTGCTAAACAGCCAATCAATAAAATATGTGGCCTCTCCTTTATTTTTATTATTTCTATTTTTAATATTTGTTTTTATTTAGTTTAATTTGTATCAATGTACTTTTTTTAATTCTGTATGATATACTGACAGGAATAATAAAAATAACAAAGCAAAGAAAAATTATAAAGTGAAAATTTCAACATTTTAATATATATTCATTTTTTTGAGGTAAATGTTATAGATATTTTAGATTTTAATGGAAGATATTATGTAAGAAGATTAAAATTCAAATATTATTTTATGAGATTTACAGTAGTTTTAAAAGCTATGGCAACAACCAAAAATACTTCAGATTTAAATAAAATACAAGTTGTGCAAGATTCAGGATTCAAATAATTTAAATATTTTTGGTTAACAAATGAACTGTCAAACAATAAACAAAATTTCACTAGCACATTATACAGAATTATATCAAATATCAAGTGGCATAATTCAAACCACAAACAAAATGAACTGACACAGCAAGTGACATGGATGGATGGATGGATGCTATTCCAGAATATGTTTTAGTCCAATCAGGATCCATATGAGGCACCAACATAAGGACTAAAATGAAACAAAATTTGAGCAATCTAGAAGTGAGATTCTACAAACACAAAGAAAAATGAAGTCACACAAGATGTGTAGTATGAGCAGCCTAAAATAGAAAAATAACAGTTTAACAGCTAATTGACAGCCATCCAATTTAGGAACAGAGGCATTTTATTCATTTTCATGGCTCCTGATTTGTGTAAAATGGTTTTGAGAACTTTTAAAATATAGACTCAAGATTACAATAAAAATAAATCATAAATCTTAAACTTCTACTTTTAGTTATTTTATCCTAGATTTTTTGCAATGGTTTTGAACAACAACAAAATTTTTGATAGCACCAGCAACCAAGCCAGAAGCAGCCAAGCCAGCTTCAATGGAGGCAAGGCTCAGAACGTGAAGGTACCCATTTACACCCAAGCCTTTGATGCAGGTAACAAGGAAGCTGACCTGTACTTGACCCCCAACCCCTATGGCTTTGAATTGTTCAATAGTCACTTAGAGTCCAGCTCTGCCTCTGCCTCTGCTCCCTAACCCATCCCTGCACAAGCTACCAACCAATCTGCCAATCAGAACGGCAACCCTTATTTGGAACAACTTCTCACCACAAGCCAACCTGCCCCCCTAAAGCCAATCAGGCTTCAGCTCCTGTGGCCCAGCTCCCCAAGCAATGAATTATTACTGCCCAAATTCTACAGGAAATTATGGCACTAAACCTGTGTGGCCTGACCTGGGACCAGATTGCCAACCAGTTGCAATTTACCCAAGCCACAATAATGCGGGAATTCAACAACCTGATGAATAAGGGAAACTTGGTTGGGACAGCCAAGAGGCCCAAGAAGGCCCCAGAGTCCAAGATCAGAAAGGCCTACCCAATTATGCTTGATCTCCTGCAGCAGGACTCCAATCTTCCCCTAACCCAGGTCTGGAAACAGCTTGCACACCATGACATATGGGTTTCCAAGCACATGGTGCAGCTCTGAATATATGACAAAGTGGCTTCAATCAGGGTGTTGACCGATTTTGGCGGCAACCAATGGGATGGCAGCAAGGATTCCCCATATGATTCTGCCATTGAGTCCACCCTAGTCTGATGCCTAACAAGTCTATCCAATGACATCATGTTTATCTCATATTACAAGTCATCAATAGCTTTTGATGATTTTGGTGAGCAAGGAAAAGCTGCCACCAAGAATGGAAAGAAGAAGATCAAGGGGGGACTTTCATTGATGTGTTTCTGGCTGTTTTGGCCAAGGGTTCTGTCTACTATCAGACAAACCCTGATTTCATCAATGGCTACAAGTACAGCCATATCCTTGGAAAGTTGCTTGACTCCTGGGATAGCTTGAATTCTACCTACTGGTTTTTCTTGACTCACCAGATGGAGGGTAGCTCCACCACCCTCCAGGTCATCTAAGGACGTGGGCACCAGGCCTCCATGTACCCAGCTGGTCATACAGACATCCATCTGGCTGATGTTGTGTTCTTTAATATTGGAGACACAGTCCAGGAGCGCCTCCCACAGGCTTTCAAAAATCTCTACCTTGGGGTCCTTGACCACAATTTTCTCTTTAGCTGCCAGATAGTGGCTGACTTGTTTGCTTAGATGGTTTTCCATGTGAATATGGGCAACTGATCACAGAAAGACAAGCGCCTCTTACCCTATGCCACAGCCACCTTCCAGCCAATCAAGACAATGACTGATGAGGAATATAACAGGCATTACATGGCAGTCATCATACACAATCCTCCTTCCTCTATCCCTGCCACTCCCACCCCCACCTGCCAGTCCCACCCACCCAATCCCAGACCCCCCAGGTCAGCACCATCTCTACACCTTTCTTCACACGCTATTTTGCTTAGTAGGCATCACTCTTTCCCTCCCATAAACTCCTTGCCGCCAAATTTTTTGTATTTATATTATCTTTATCCTGAATTTCAGTTTTTCATTTTCTCATTGTTTATATTTGGTTTTATTCTTTAGTTCAGCTTATTTCTATAAAATCTTATATTTACTACTGGAAATTCAGAGCCTAAACGTAAAAATAAGGGATTGTCAAATCCTTGATCCAAATTTTGAATCACTTTTGCTGGATGGCCTTTTTTAATCAATTTGATTTTTTGTGTATTTATTTGAATTTATTAAAAATGTGGGAACTCATAGACACTTTGAAAAGTTCAAGTCAAACTGCATATTCCCAATTGACAAAATGAATTAACTGGAATCAGATTTGAAGCATTCAAATCCATCAACCATTTTCATTAAGTTTACTATGTCTTTTGGAATTGTGGGATTGTCAAATCCATGAACCAAATTTCAAATCACTTTTGAATGCCACCAGTAAACTCAAATATTAATTGCAGGAACTGGAATCCAAATTTAATGTACAGTAAGAACACTAGGAAACACCAACCCAAATTAAGAAGCTCCACCACAACTAAAATCAAACTAAAAATTCAATATCAATAAACATGTTTAGACAAAAAAGTGATTAAACTTTAAAATCATCCAAAACTGGAAATAATACAATATTATACACTTCAAATCACAGATATAGAAATTATGTTACTATTCAAGGCTAAATCAAGAGAAAATAACTACTCACAACTAAACTAAAACCTAAATAAATACATATTTAATCTAAAATATACATTTTTATTTTATTTTTATGGACCAAAAATTGCATTCCCAACAAGCTCTTGCACCAGCCTGCAGGGCATCTTATCCACGAGGGCATCCCAGAGGGTTCAAGAATAGACCCAGAACCCAACTCAAGGGGAGTAATGCCAACACACAGGCCTCTCAAGGTGTCAGCGCCAGTCAACCACCTCCTGCATCCCAAGTCAGAGCACACAGCCTTAATCCTAGACAGAAGCCACTCTCAAGGCCTGCTACCAAAGTATCCCATACCAAGGTCACCAGGAACAATGAGGTTATTTACACCTCCACTGTTTACCCAGTTGTCACCAGCCCCGCACTCTGAATCCAAGAGCTGCCATTGCATTCCCCACATTTTTGACACCTCCTATGAGCCATTGGCTACAACTGAGGAGCCATCTGCACCTGTGACGTATTCCACTATTGACGGCGCCACTACAAGCAAGAGTGATCCCACCTTCTACACAAAGGTCCCCATCCCCTGTGTTGAGCCTGCCAGCCAGGATGCTGCGGTACCTGTCAAGGGCCAGCATCAGTTGACTGATAGTGATCATGAAGCTATCCTCAACTGCTTCAACGGGGGAATGGTGGTTTGGGATATTGCGTCCCAATTTGGTGTCACAGCCAGATACATTACCAACATCAACACCAAGTATGGCAACACTGGGCAAATTGCTGAATCCACCAAGGCTAAGCGGCAGCCAAAACTCTTGCAGCCTGTGCATATTGATGCAATAAAACAGTGGGTAGCCAAGGATTGCCACCTGGACTCACTTGCTTTCCAATCAATGCTTGCCACAGAGTTTGGGCTTTCTGTCTCTAAAACCCTTGTTTACCAAGCAATGGTCAATTTGGGCTTCTCATGGAAGGCACTCAGAGTTTCTCTGTACAACATAAACAGTGAGAAGACCATTGAGGATCAAAAATTTTATGCCAAGACTTATCTGGCCCTAAAGAAGACTGGGAATGTTGTCAGGATTGACAATTATTCCTCTCTGGAAACCTGGGCCCAGGAGCTGGAATTGAACCCCAACCCTGGATTCCTTTGGGCCGCCAGGCCTGTGGACCGCCCACCTGCGCTTTTCTGGGATCAAGCCCCCACAAACTGATACCGAGAATATTGGCCCATGCAGTGAAACAAGCCAAACCAAGGAAATTATTGCACTAAATGGAAGACTAATCACAAATGCCTAATGGATGTACTGATTTGGCAACTATTAGCTTCATGAACTTGAAGTCTACACCAGCAATCAATCAGGAGCCAACCCAGGAAAGAGACACAGGTTGGCAGCTTGGCCCCATGACCACAACACTAAAGCAAGATAATCAGGTAGCCAAATTGAGATTTTTGATTAATGAAAGAACTCCCAGGCCAAGTGCCATTTTGCCGCCTTTGGACCCAAGCACCCAGTTCCCCTGGGCCTGCCTTTATCCAATGCCCTCATGAGCCCCCATGGAAAATGTTAAGTTTTGAGGTGGGGTACTATATAGACCAAAGGACCCCGCGCTCCAAAATTATTGCCATTTTTGAATAAAGGTTATGTTATTTTGGCTCACACAGCTATTGCCTTATTTTGTATTTTCTATCTACCAATTCAGTTTGAGATCTCCTGGCCCTCCTTCCCCACTACCTGCAGTTTTCTGTCCTCCTGGTGTACCCTTTAGACCCATCCATTTTACCAACTACCCTCTGAAATCTGAATACAAGGAATACACCCCAGAAAAGATACTCAAACTTGATCCTTTGGCCCGCATACAATCTGCAATTAGATACAACCAGCAAGGCCCATGGATATTTTCAACACCCAAGTTGTTCAGAGGGAAATTCAACTATCTCCCTTCTTACAACCTGCCCATGGAACTGCCTGTGAACCCAAAACCTATGCCTGCTTCCTCACCTGACCTCCCAACTGACCATTATGGTAAGCTGTTTGGGATTGTGTACATCACCCTCATAGGGGTGATTGACACTATAATCCAAGCTGTTGGCCCGTGGTCCTGGGTGGGAAAGTCTGCCTCCTACCTTTTAAAGTTATCCCCTCTCTTGTGATGGGCATTGTCCGCAAAAAACCTGGCCCAAGTTACCCCTGAAAACAAAGGGCCAGCCGCCCAAGACTGGATCCCTGACAAATGTCTAGTTCTTCTACATTGATGAATCATCATTTTCCTCCTCACTCAGGTCTAGGCATGAGTGGGTTGAGAAGGGGTCCAAGGATAGTGTAGCACATTGTGCAGCTGTCTGTTCCCTGAAATATTTGATGGTAGCGCTTCTGGGTCCTTGCGGGTTGGACCAATATCAAATGATCAAGGGTTCCCACAATAGCAGGACTTTTATCAATTTTCTCTGAGCTGTAAAGGATTACCTTCAGATTAATTACAGCAGCACAACCAACATGTTTAGTTGGATAATGTTGGGCTCCACAAGGTGGATTTGGTTGTGTCAGATTTCCCACCAATAGATAAAAATACCCATTTGGCCAGCCACTGCCTGGCTGACTACTCAATTAGACTCTTATTACTTATTCCCTATTCTCCATCTCTGAATCCAATCAAGGAGGTGTTTGGTTGGATCAAGAATAAGGTGAAGAAAGGCCTCCCTCAGGACACCAAGGATCTCTTCAACATTCTCAAGATCAGCCAATTTGCAATGCCACCCAGTGTGGTAGCAGCTTTTTATAAGCACTCATAATCCTTCCTTCCAAAAGCCCTCAACTCTGAGCCAATCAGATAAATGGGTGCTCTAGATTTTTTTAATATTTATTTTGTTTTTATTAGGACTAAAAAATTATTAATTATATAGTATGACTTGGCGGTGAATTGTATTATAGACATATAAGAATACATACAAAATTTAAGTAAAATCAATTATACTAGATATAGAGACATATATTTTTATTATAATGCACTAAATATTATATTGACTGTTGAGCTAACTAATAAACAGATTTAAAAAGATATAAATAGATTAATTTTATTTAAATAATTGTGAACCCTTTTTGGTACTTTGGCTTTTTTAAGCCACAAATTAGATCTTGCAAGTCATCATCTGACCTTATTGATTTAGTGCCACTATAGCCACACAACACAAAAAACAATGATTTTCATGTATCTCTTACTGATTAGTATTTATGACGTGGGTTAAGCATACTGTAGATTCAGAACCTAAAGGTAAAAATGCAGGATTGTCAAATTGCTTTTGCGTGAACTCACCAACTTAATGGAATACTTTTCATCCTTTTATATAAAAAAGTAAGTTTTTCTGGGATGAAAATTACTCCATTAAGTTGGTGAGTTCACAAAAAAAATTTGACAATCCCACATTTTTACTTTTAGGTTCTGAATCAACAGTATCAAATATATTTATCAAATCATATTACAAGGGAAAGGTGATTTGAGTTCTAAACAATTACTTGTTTAGAACATAAGTGGAGCGGCTGCTTGATTCAGATAAATTCAGTTCTTGTTGTTTAACTATGTAATATATGAACCTGTACTTGACAATCAACTAAATAAACACATTTTTAAATCATATTTTATTATTTCACATGTTTGCTTACTATAACTACTTTCTTATAATATATTTAGATATATTACTATAATAATTTAACTGTTAAATTTAAATATTAAAATTTAAAATAAAAAAATTAAAAATTAAAATAAATATAAAAGTTGAATTGCAAGGGAAGATACTTTATAAGGGAGATGCAAATTGCAAAGGGAATGTAATTATTCTGGGGAATTATACCCCAAAATTACATTTTCTGCTGATGTGTCTAATTGGAGCCACATACTCTTTTGTATGTGATGGAAAACTCTGGATGCAATTGCAAGAGGGGTGGCGCTCTGCACCCTGGTGGTTGCTGAACGCTTAATAAAAGGCAATCAGGTAAGCAAATCAATTAACAGGTTCTTTTTGAGAGGCATGTAGTACCCATACAACAATGTCAGTACAAGGGAGTTGTACAGGACATGCTTGACTGTCCTATACCCCTGCAGTGTCTTCTGGCGTTTTAGTGCTAATCAACATATGTCATGTTGTATTGGTACATCCTCCAACTTTTTAACATTTGTTTTTAATATGCAATGTAATAGGATTCCTAGGTATATTGCAATGTGAATTCTTTGCAAGGTATATTTTTCAGAAAAAATGCATAATTTTTTATATTTGAGTTAATCTGTTGATGTAGGACGTTTGGCTGAACTTGAATATGGTTCCAGAGGGCGCCCAACTTGTATCTGCCTCCATACCTTGGCAAACAAAATAAATAAAGGTTTAAAAATATTCACAAGGACTGTATCCCCAACTTTATTTGATAATGCTTCAAACACTTTGTTGAAAATTTCAGTTTTAAGATATTCAGTTCCTATGTGAAAGTCAGTTTTTATTAGATTTTTTTCATATTCATTTATGTTTAAAAAGGGAAATTGTTGAATACTTTCATAAATATATTCATCAAAGTTTATCTTGATATCCTCGCAAATTTCAGTCATCTCTTTGAAATTTATATTTGCTCCTATTTCATATGCTTCCTTAATCCACAGCAAGCACCCCACAGTTGGTAAACATGCCTTGGTTTTTGCTTCAATATTTACAACATTATTCATGTTCATTTGGATTATTTTATTTATTTCATTTTTATTTATTTTCTTTACAGGACCTACCAGTGATTGGTAACCCCTGTAAAACCAACTGGGTGTAAAGGCTGCCACTTCAGCAACCTTGTTCCCATTCCTAGTTATAACTAAAGTAAATATAAGTAAAACATAAACTTACTGATTGTTTCCCCTGCAGCCCCCTCAGCCACAGGTGCTCCTTCAGCAAACTTCATGAGTGTTGGCTGCTCTTCATTTGATTTCCTGGGCTTGATCTTCCTTATTTTCTGTGATACTTGTACTTCCTCTTGATTTTCATTAGTTGAATTTTCTTTGTTTTTTAAGGCGCTCCTTCAGCAAACTTCATGAGTGTTGGCTGCTCTTCATTTGATTTCCTGGGCTTGATCTTCCTTATTTTCTGTGCTACTTGTACTTCCTCTTGATTTTCATTAGTTGAATTTTCTTTGTTTTTTAAGGCGCTCCTTCAGCAAACTTCATGAGTGTTGGCTCCTCTTCATTTGATTTCCTGGGCTTGATCTTCCTTATTTTCTGTGATACTTGTACTTCCTCTTGATTTTCATTAGTTGAATTTTCTTTGTTTTTTAAGGCGCTCCTGCTTCTTGACTATGTTTTGTTTTAATATGTTTCCATTTGATTAGTTTCCTCTTTATCAGTGTTTATTTCCTTTGAGATTTCAGTCCCTTCAATCAGTTTTCTTTTCTTGTTGTTTTCTTTGGCCCCTTGCCAGAACTCCCACAAATTGTAGGCTGTGTCATTAAACTTCAGACTTGATAATATTGTTCCCTTTATATTGAGTAACACTTCTTTGTTCTTTTAATTTATAATATTTCCTAGTTTATCCAGAGCATCTTCCTTTGGCTGGATCAATGGCTGACCCCTGTTACCCAGCTTTCCTGTTACTATTTCCCTGATATTTTTTTTCTATTTCAACAACCTTTTGCAGGTGTGCTTCTAATTAATTTATCAAGTCATAGATATTTGACATTTTGTTTGAATTGCATCAAAAAACTGATTTTTATACAGTAGCTTTGGAAGCTATGGTAACAACCAAAAATACCTAAGATTTAAACAAAATGATTTCAGATTTGAACAAAATCCAAGTTGCGCAAAATTCAGGATTCAATTAATTTATTAAATTTCAGTTAATAAATGAACTGTCAAACAAAAAAAAGAAATTTTACTAGCCCATTATACAAAATTATATCAAAAATCAAGCAGTTTAATGGAAGACACAAATGAAATGAACTGACGCAATAAGAGAGATGGATGTATGCTATTGCGGAGTATATTAAAATCCAATCAGGATTCATATGAGGCACCAACAAAAGGACTAAAAAGAAACAAAATTTGAGTAATATAGAAGCAATATTCCACAAGCACAAAACATAAATAAAGTCACACAATATGTGTAGTGTGAGCAGCCTAAAATAGAAAAATAACAGTTTTACAGCCAATCAACAGCTATCCAATTTATGAACAGAGGCATTTTATTCATTTTCATGGCTCCTGATTTATATGAAATAGTTTTGAGAACCTTCCAAATATGGACTCAAGATTACAATATAAATAAATCATTAATATTTAAAATGTCTACTTTTAGTGATTATATCCTAGGTTTTTTACAATGGTTTTTACTAGCAATATCTTTGACAGCGCCAGCAGCCAAGCCAGCTTCAATAGAGGCAAGGCTCAGAACGTGGAGGCACCTGTTTACACCCAAGCCTTTGAGGAAGGTAACAAGGAAGCTGACCTGTACTTGACCCCCAACCCCTATGGCTTTGACTTGTTCAATGGTCACTTAGTGTCTAGCTCTGCCCCTGCTCCTGTACCCAACCACACACAAGCTGCCCACCAACCAGCAAATCAGGATGGCAATCTTGATTTGGAACAACTTCCTGCCACCAGCCAACCTTCCCCCCTACAGCCAATCATGCTTCAGCTTCCCTGGCCCAGCGCCCCAAGCAATGAATCATCACTGCCCAAATTCTTCAGGAAATTGTGGCGCTGAAGCTACAGGGTCTGTCCTGGGACCAGATTGCCGCCCAGTTGCAATTTACCCAAGCTACTGTCATGCAGGAATTCAACAACCTGATGAGAACGGGGAATCTGATTGGGACAGCCAAGAAGCCCAAGAAAGCCCCCAAGTCACAAATATCTAAGGCATATCCAATCATGCTTGACCTCCTCCAGCAGGATCCCAAGCTTCCCTTGACCCAGGTCCTGAAGCAACTTGCACACCATGGCATTTGGGTGTCTGAGTGCATGGTGCAGCTAAGGATGTATGGGAAGGTAGCTTTGATACAGGTTCTTACCTTTTTTTCCGGCAACCAATGGGATGGCGCTGAGGATTCCTTGTATGACACCACCATTGAATCAACCCTGGTCCAATGCCTGACTAGTCTAAAAGATGACATCATGTTTGTCTTGTACTACAAGTTATCAATTGCATTTGACAATTTTGGTGAGCAAGGAAAAGCCGCTGCCAAGAATAGAAGGAAGAAGGTCAAGAAGGGGATGTTTGTTGGTGTATTCTGGCTGTTTCAGCCAAGGGTTTTGTCTACTATTGGACAAACCCAGATTTCATTGATGGTTACTTGTACAGCCACATCCTCAGTGGATTACTCAACTCCTGGGATGGCTCAAATTCCAAGTACCAGGGTTTCTTGAGCCACCAGATAAAGGGTAGCTCCACTGCCCTTGAGGCCATCCAGCAACATGGGCACCAGGCCTCAGTCTACCCTGCGGCCATGCAGACATTCATCTGGCTGATGTTGTCTTCTTCAACATGGGATCCACATTATGGGAGCACCGCCCTCAAGCTTTCAACAACCTCTATCTTGGGGTCCTTGACCACAATTTTCTCTTTGGTTGCCAAATGGTGGCTGACTTGTTTGCCCAAAAAATCTTCCATGTGAACATGGGCAACCAATCACGTAAGGACAAGCACCTCCCACCATGTGCCACTGTCACCTAACAGCCCATCCAGCCAATGACAGACAAGGGATACACCAAGTTGTATATGGCGGCCATCACACAAAATCCTCCTGCCTCCACCCCTGCCACCAACACCCCTCACCTGCAAGCCCAACCCACCCAATCCCAGACCCCCCAGGCCAGCACTGCCTCTACGTCTTCCTTTCTGCGCTGTTTTGCCTCCTAGGCATCACTCTTCCCGCCCCAATATACCCCCTGTTGCTAAACATTTTCTATTTATATTATCTTTATTTTGCATTTCAATTGTTCATGTTCTCTTTTTTTATAGCTGGCTATATTCTTTATGTTCAGCTTATTTCTAAAAAACCATTTATTTAATATGCCATGTTCTAGATCCAGAACACAGTTATTTTTAGTACCCAAACACAGCCCCTTGTGAAAATATTAACAATAATTTGGTGATCAGCTAAATTTGAATTAGAAAATTATAGGTTAACTGTTTTTAGATAAAGTTGTTACTGATCCAAATTCAAAACCTTAATGATAAAGTTTAAGCTAATCAGGAGCTGGGTGATAAAGGGATTGTTGTGACATAAAGGGTCATTTAATAATTCTTTGATACATGTGTGCTAATTAATATGATTGGTTGGATGTTTTGCCATTGTACGCCATTGCCGCTGTGGAAAGTTTTTGGTAGACTAGTGCTAACCCAGCAGCCATTTAGGCACTAGTCCACCAACAACTTGCCACAGCGGCAATGTCACACAATGGCAAAAGATCTGGCCAATCATATTAACTAGCGCACATGCATCAAAGAATTATTGAATGCCCCCTTATGTCACAACAATCACTTTATCACCCAGCTCCTGATTATCTTAAAGTTTATCATTAAGGTTTTGAATTTGGATCAGTAACAACTTTATCTAAAACAGTTAACCTATAATTTTCTAATTCAAATTTAGCTGATCACCAAATTGTTGTTAATATTTTTACAAGGGACTGTGCAAAGTGCCAAGAACAATATGTAAATTAAGGAAACAATGACAACACAAAGCAAACAACACATATTGAGATGAGCGTAAAACATATACAAAATGAATAAAAAGATGGGATGATGTAGTAAATGGGAAAACAAAAAGGAAAAAACAAAGAGGCAACAGTATCAAAATAATACAGAATTTATTGGGGCAAAAGCTATAAAAACATATGAAAAGGTTAGTAAAAAATCAATGAGAGAATTGGAGAAGCTTCTGAAGGATCTTGACTTGGCAATTGCCAAAATCAAAGACATTGACCACAAGGTCAAAGCCAAATGTAATTCTGCCGTCCTTGACAGAGACAAAATAGACAAGTTGTCTGCAAAGGCCCTTATGACCAAAATACCAGACACCCTGGAGAAGACAATTGAGCACTTACTAAATATTCAAAAAACTGTGGTTGAGGGCCTCCAGTTCAAGTCATTTGCCCTCTTTGCGCCATCTCTCTGGACAGATGACCCAGAAATGTATGCCCATCTCAAGCTGTCTAAGGGCGCCAGGAAAGAGGACACATAATTGCCTGCTCAACTTCTTGCGCCAAGAATGGCCAAGCCAGCCAAGGCAGCCAAGGCAACGGGCAAAGAAGAAACACAAGAAGGTAACCTAAAAAATAAAATTAATATATTTTCAAAATACTTACCTTTTTTTCTTAGAAAATGTAGACAGTTAACTCTGCCAGGTTCTGGTCCCTTTTGTCCCCCCACCTTTTATGCCAACTACACCACTCATGTGGCCAAGCAGCTGTATCTGTTACCCATGTCTTACGCAAGCTGGAGGACCACATCCACGGGTCCTTTCCTATGTTGTGGGAGGCATTGGCTGGGCTGACGCATGGCAAGGGGGCATCCAAGTGGGCAGTTACTGCCTACAAGGATGCCCAACTGGTCTGCCTGGACCCGGTATCCCTCAATGGAGTTTACTGTATAAACTCCATTGAGCTTGTTTGGGACGTCTTGGAGATGCTCCCATTCAAGAATGTACCAGAGATGGGCCGGGCCCATGTGGCTGCTTGCTTCTGCTTCCTGGTGGAGCACACAATATCTTACCTGTTGGAGAACTTTGGGCACGCGGTGTTGAAATTGGCTGTAGCAGACACAACAGCCGTCAAGAAAGCCAGAATCCTCCTGGCGGACTTTGGGCTAGCATGGAGTGCCAACAAGACAGGGCTTCCTGTGGCCATGGAGCTGACCTTTACTAAAACCAAACATGAAAAGAAAATAAGTACAGTATACAATAAGCTGTGCAAGTTCACTGAAGCCTTTGCTGGACAAAGGCTTCATCTGGTGGTTTACCTGGGGTTCCTGTTTTACTTTGGGATGAGCACTGATGTGGAGGATCTTGAAGGGGTCCTCCTAGGGATCAACAAGGCCAGGCTCTCCCTGGATGGGAAGAAGGTCCCCAGGTACAACTCGGTGGACCACATGATATAAGACACCCTGGTCCTGGAAGGGATTTACAGGTTTGCAGCCCCACCAGAAAAGCTGCTGCTTCACTCCCACCTGACCCTACTGCCTTTCACCAGCAGGAGGGAGTATTTTAATAAGGGTGTATCCACCGTTCACAGTGTGGCAGTGGAGGTTGTGCACCACCTCTATTGCGGGGTGGGTATATACCAAAGGACTCACAATATATGCACACAATAAAAAATACGATTCCAATAAATTTTATTACAATCTATATTATTTTTCTTATAATAACTTTTATAATTTTTATTTCAGCAAACAAGTTTTGCAAAATATATTGTGGAAACAATTTCATAAAAGCATAAAGTTATATGTTAATAAAATAAATTCTAACTTGTGCATTTTACATTTAATTTTTTATTATTTTATTTTTATATTTATTTGATAAGAGTAATATAAATATATTCACTTAATCCAGTATCAAGTCTTTGGGATAACCTCAGATGGCATAATAAAAAACTAATATAAAATAAATAAATTACTAACCTCCATTGATGATCCTGCTGAATGTGATTGCGGGCTTGGAAACATCTAAATATAAAATGAAAATTAATAAATCTTGAATAGTAAACATGATAATATAAAAAAGTTGGACAAGCTAAGCCTTTAATTAATTGGCTGTTTGGCTAGGCACGTGGGGATGAATGAATCAGCGTGGCCATATACTTTGGCCACGGTCTCATCTGGGAGGATGTGGATCCTGGCTTGCAGCAAATCAAAGAGGTCTTTGGTCCCAGTTGGGGTTCCTTGCTTGACAACTTGCTTGAGCCACCCAAAGGCTTCCTTGATGGGATTTAGGAAGGGCAAATAGGCAGGGAGGAAGAGAAGGCGCAAATTTGCCGTGGCCAATTGCTGGAACCCACTGCAATGCTAGTGTCAATCATTGGGAATTCCTTGAGAATATCAGCCACCATATGAAGACCAATGTTGTCCAGCACAATGATGTTGATGAAGCCCGGGCTTGTGCGCCTCAGGTGCTCCTGGACCAATTGGAGTGATGATAGAAAGGTCCTTCTGTTATGCAAACCCAATATCATTTGGTATAGCTCAACCCCCTTTGGACTGAGGAGAGCCACCATTGAATAGGCTGTGGCTCAGACTGCAGCACGCCAAGCCATCCCATCATTTGAGCCTTTTGGAATAGCCATACACATTCCGCATTGATGAGGCAAATGCTGATTTGTCAATGTAATAGAATTAGACTATCCCCTTGGCTTTTAGGGCAGTGTACACCTCTGTGTATTTTTTCTGGGTCTTGACATTGGCTGGGCTGTTTCTGTTGTAGGGAGATACCCCGAGCTTTTTACAGGAAAATCTCATTCCCTTCACCAGATGGTATTAAAAGGAAATCAAGGCCTCAATCCCAAAAGTAGATTTGACCATGGCATGTATATTTGCCAGTTCAAGATGGCAATACTGGGTTATTCACTGGTGGATTGCCTATTTGTGCTCCTTGGGGAGCATGTTAGAAACACGCAAGAATTTTACCGCGGCAAGGACTTGGCCAGTATTGATGAATTTGTGGAAGGTCTTGCTGGTGTACTTGGGATCCACTCCAACAATGGCTGCAGTTGCCTTATAGTCACCAGATTCATGCATTAGCTTGAGAAGGATGATGCATTTGATATATGGGATGCGCTTCTGAGCGGGCTTAGTAGGCTTAGATGAACTGGGATCCTGATTGGTGACAGGCTTGCAAGGCATGGGCACCTTGTTGTAGAAGGCTGAAAACTTTTTGAGCACTAACTATCCCTCATTGGTTTGATAGAACTCAGGCTACTTGTCCTCCTCTGATTCCCATCACTGACGTAGGGCTTGCAGCTAGTATCAAGTACAGGCTTCAACTTCTCCAGCATGGCTGACAGGACTGACTCTTGCTGGTACACAACATCAAACACATATGAAGTAAGTTCTACCTCCTTGTCTCTAAATTTCTTGGTGAAGGTAACCTTGGTGGGCTTCCAGGTCAGCTTGGGGGCCCAAGGGTTTATGCTCTGCACTCTAGCAGCTTGTGCTCCTTGAATCAGCTGTGCCAGTGCAGCGTCATTATCAAACTCTCCTCTCCCGTCTCCTTCCTGAGTAGGCATTTGTGTTGCACTAACTCTGTTCTTTGACCCGCAGGGACAACTGCAACCGCGGTGCACAACGAGTGCATTAGTACTCTGTGGTTGTGTTCCTTCCATTTTAAAATTTAATAAAATACTAAATGAAATTCAATTAAGTTACTCCCTAATTTTAATTTTTGCTTTTATCTGAATATGGATATTCAATTAATATTTTTTCCTACCCAATATCCCAATTATAGATTTTTTATTTCTTAATTAGTTGTTTCTGGTTTTACAGCGCCCATTTTTGAATACCTGAAATAATTTCCACCATTCTCCCAGATTTTACTGCCAAATTCAAACACCCAACACAATATTTTTAAAATTTATTTTTAGATCTTGTGTCTTATTTTAGATACCTTGGTATTATTCTTGATTATAATATATTGCTCACACTGAGTGAGTGATTTTGTTTACATAGTGAGTTGCTATTGTGTTTTGTTTTTGGATTGAGTTTTGACTCACCTTGCTTGGGTGTACTTTGTCATCAATTCACATAGTAAACATGTGTACACCAAAAGTCAACTCACATCATTTTGTTTGTGAATCAATGTATTTCAGATTGTATTTTGAATAGTTTTGCTTTGTGTGTGAGCCCTTTGTTGCTGTGTTGACTCATTTCACCCATTAACGTCAATAAACCCTGTTAACAGAGTGTATATTTTAACCTGATAGTTGGATTTTGTTCAAATCTGAAATCATTTTGTTTAAATCTGAGGTATTTTTGGTTGTTGCCATAGCTTTTAAAACTACTTTAGCACTACCTTCAACACATGAATATTTTTCATCATCAATAATAAATTCGGACCATAAATGTAAATTTTGCACTAGAATACTGCAATTAGACATCAACTCTTGATATTCTGATATTATGTGCATAACTCAATGCATTTGTTTAATAAAATTCATTATAAACAAGGCGTTTTCATTGTAATTTATTTAAATGGACTGTGTTTATATTAGAGAGCCATTAACACTTAGTACAGATATTAATACATAGTGCATTTTACAGCCTGTATATTTACCTATAAATAATTGAGTAAAATTATTAGTCAGATTTTGCAAGGTAATAATAATGTAATGTGTTAAAAAATTAATGTTTATTAGTAATAATTTTTTAACCCATTAAATTATTATTACCTCCAAAATCTGACTAAAAAGTTTATAAAATATTACTAATAGGTAAATATACAGGCTGTAAAATGAATTATGTATCAGTATTTGTACTAAGTGTTAATGGCTCTCTAATGTAAACACATTCATTTATATAAATTACAATGAAAAAGGCCTTGTTTACAATGAATTTTATTAAACAAATGTATTAAGTTATGCACATAATATCAAAATATCAAGAGTTGACGTCTAATTGCAATATTCTAATGCAAAATTTACATTTATGGTCCTTAATTTATTATTGTTAATGAAAAGTATACATGCAAATAATTATATGTTATTCATAAAATGTACAACATTTTATTGATTATGAGAATGTCAATAATGTAAAAGGAGCATGTTATTAATTATAAATCAAAAGAAATAATATCAATTTTAATAAGTTGTCACAAAGAAAGGTTTTATTTTACTCATCAAAGGACAAGTAGGGGAGGGAATGGGCAGAATGTATGTCTCCATTTTCTGCGCCAGTGAAAGGGACAGCATCAGAGGTAGTGAGGAGGGAATATGTGTTGGCTTGGGAGTCAGGGTTGGAAGGCGGGTGGCTTGATCTTGATGGGGGTTTGGGGAGGCAGGGTTTGTTGACTGGGAAGAGGCAACAAGAGCTGATTGATTCAATTGCTAAAATTCTTCTTCTGTCACATATGTGGGCTTGACAAACCAAATGGATGGGCGTGGGGGGAGGCAGGAGTCCTTTCTGGACTTATCACTATCACTTACATAGAATATAACAAGATCAGATAGGTCCTGGACAAATATGGAAGGGAAAATCTCATAACCCTTCTCACTTCAGATGCATAATTCATTGTATATGGCAGGCTTTAAGCGCCTAAGAGTTGAACCAAAATTGTAAAGACATACATCTGCAAGATGCATGTCAGTGTGGTTGATGGGATAGGACCAGCAGGTATGCCCTGCAGCCCTAATTTCCTTGATTTCCCATTTCTGCTGCTCCATCTCAGCACTCATTACAACTGTGTGCACAGCTTGTTGGGTAGCCCACTCTTCCAGAATGTCCTTGAGCTCTGTCTGGTAGGCATACCCATCTGCACTGTTTAATATTGCTGAGTAATGATTGACACCCAATGGGGAAACTGCCAACAAAACCCCAACAAATTGATACAAAATTGGCCTGCGCTTGTAGATGTCAGATTGGATACACTTTTCTCCAATATCTTGGATACTTTCAGAAATCTTGACATGCAACAAGAAGATGACGTCATTGTGGTCCAGATTGTCCTCCCTTTAATCAAATTAATTATGGTTGAATTGTATGGGTTGGTATCCACCAAACTGGGGTCCGTGAGAACTTGATTGGACAAGTTCTAGCAGGAACCACAACTCTGTGCATCCACAAATTGACTGTTCTTTTATTTGTGAAAATGCCATGGAGTCCCAGTTAAAGACAAACCTGAACCAAGGGCATCTGTGGGTCACGTTCCATGATGGCAATCATGAAGGGATAGGCTTTTTTGCTATCAGTTGACGTACAGGCTCCAGTTGGGGTCTTCTTGGGAGGGGGGCCACAATTGGCATGGGCTTGCAGGGTTGCAGCCACAGTAGACTTTGCAAAACCCATCAAAGCCACAATTTCCCTGATGGATATACAGTAGTTTTAAAAGCTATGGCAACAACCAAAAATACCTCAGATTTAAATAAAATGATTTCATATTTGAACAAAATCCAAGTCACGCAAGATTCAGGATTTAATTAATTTATAAAATTTCAGTTAATAAATGAACTGTCAAACAAAAAAACAAAATTTCACTAGCTCATTATACAAAATTATATCAAACATCAAGCAGTGTAGTTCAAACCACAAAAAAAATGAACTGATGCAACAATTGAAATGGATTGATGCTATTCCAGAGTATATTATAATCCAATCAGGATTCATATAAGGCACCAACAGAAGGACTAAAATGAAACAAAATTTGAGCAATATAGAAGCAAGATTCCAAAAGCACAAAACAAAATGAAGTCACACAAGATGTGTAGTATGAGCAGCCTAAAATAGAAAAACAACAGTTTTACAGCCAATCAACAGCTATCCAATTTATGAACAGAGGCATTTTATTCATTTTCATGGCTCCTGATTTATATGAAATGGTTTTGAGAACCTTCCAAATATGGACTCAAGATTACAATATAAATAAATCATTAATATTTAAAATGTCTACTTTTAGTGATTATATCCTAGGTTTTTTACAATAGTTTTTAACAGCAATATCTTTGACGGCACCAGCAGCCAAACCAGCTTCAATGGAGGCAAGGCTCAGAACGTGGAGGCATCTGTTTACACCCAAGCCTTTGAGGCAGTTAACAAGGAAGCCAACCCCTACCTGACCCCTGAACCCTATGGCTTTGACTTGTTCAGCAGTCATGTAGTGTTTAGCTCTGCCCCTGCTCCCTTACCCACCCCCGCACAAGCTGCCCACCAACCAACCAATCAGGATGGCAACCTTGATTTGGAACAACTTCCTGCCATCAGCCAACCTGCCCCCCTACAGCCAATCATGCTTGACCTCCTCCAGT
This sequence comes from Entomophthora muscae, assembly GCA_014839935.2. Lineage (NCBI taxonomy): Eukaryota > Fungi > Entomophthoromycota > Entomophthoromycetes > Entomophthorales > Entomophthoraceae > Entomophthora > Entomophthora muscae. The sequence continues at coordinate 224,414 of QTSX02006491.1, forward strand.
AGGATCCCAATCTTCCCTTGACCCAGGTCCTGAAGCAACTTGTGCACCATGGCTTATGGGTCTCTGAGCGCATGGTGCAGCTCTGGATGTATGGGAAGGTGGCTTCCATACGGTTTCTTACCAATTTTGCTGATGACCAATGAGATGGCACTGAGGATTCCCCGTATGATCTAGACATTGAATCAACCCTGGTGTGATGCTTGACTAGTCTAACTGATGATGTCATGTTCATCTTCTATTACAAGCTATCAATAGCTTTTGTTGATTTTGGAGAGCAAGGAAGAGCTGCCACTCAAAAAGGAAAGAAGAAGATCAAGGGGACATTTATTGGTGTGTTTCTGGCTGTTTCAGCCAAGGGTTTTGTCTACTATTGGACAAACCCAGATTTAATTTATGGCTACTCATACAGCCACATCCTCAGTGGATTACTCAATTCCTGGGATGGCTTGAATTCCAAGTACCAGGTTTTCTTGAGCCACCAGATGGAGGGTAGCTCCACCACCCTTGAGCCATCCAGCAACACGGGTACCAGGCCTCATTTTACCCTGCGGCCATGCAGACATTCATCTGGCTGATGTTGTCTTCTTCAACATGGGATCCACATTATGGGAGCGCTGCCTTCAGGCTTTCAACAACCTCTATCTTGGGGTCCTTGACCACAATTTTCTCTTTGGCTGCCAGATGGTGGCTGACTTAGTTGCGCAAATGGTTTTCCATGTGAACATGGGCAACCAATCACGTAAGGATAAGTGCCTTCCACCTTGGGCCACTGCTACCTATCAGCCTATCCAGCCAATGCCTGATGAGGAATACAACATGTGTTATATGGCAGCTAACACGCAAAATTCTCCTGCCTCCACCCCTGCCACCAACACCCTTACCTGCAAGCCCAACCCACCCAATCCCAGACCCCCCAGGCCAGCACTGCCTCTACGTCTTCCTTTCTGCGCTGTTTTGCCTCCTAGGCATCACTCTTCCCGCCCCAATATACCCCCTGTTGCTAAACATTTTCTATTTATATTATCTTTATTTTGTATTTCAATTGTTCATGTTCTCTTTTTTTATAGCTGGCTATATTCTTTATGTTCAGCTTATTTCTAAAAAACCATTTATTTAATATGCCATGTTCTAGATCCAGAACACAGTTATTTTTAGTACCCAAACACAGCCCCTTGTGAAAATATTAACAATAATTTGGTGATCAGCCTAATTTGAATTAGAAAATTATAGGTTCACTGTTTTTAGATAAAGTTGTTACTGATCCAAATTCAAAACCTTAATGATAAACTTTAAGCCAATCAGGAGCCAAGTGATAAAGTGATTGTTGTGACATTAAGTTCATCATTAAGGTTTTGAATTTGGCTCAGTAACAACTTTATCTAAAACCAGTTAACACATAATTTTCTAATTCAAATTTAGCTGATCACCAAATTGTTGTTAATATTTTCACAAGGGGCTGTGCAAAGCGCCAAAAATAATATGGTAATCAAGGAAACAATGCCAACACAAAGCAAACAACACATATTGAGATGAGCGTAAAATATATACAAAATGGGTAAAAAGATGGGATGATGTAGTAAATGGGAAAACAAAAAGGAAAAAACAAAGAGGCAAAAGTATCAAAATGATACATAATTTATTGGGGCAAAAGCTATAAAAACATATGAAAAGGTTAGTAAAAAATCAATGAGAGAATTAGAGAAGCTTTTGAAGGATCTTGACTTGGCAATTGCCAAAATCAAAGACATTAATTGCAAGGTCAAGGCAAAAGTCAAGGCTGCTGTCCTTACCAGGGACAAAATTGACAAGGTGTCTGCAAAGGCCCTAATGACAAAATTGCCAGATACCCCTGAGAAGACCATTGAGAGTCTTCTCAACATCCAGAAGACAGTGGTCAAGGGCCTGCAATTTAAGGCATACAATTTTTCTGTGCTGTCTGTCTGGGTTGACAACCTGGAGATGTATGAACATCTCAAACATGCCAAGCGTGCCAGAACAGAGGATAAAGAACTGCCTGCACAACTGCTTGCGCCAAGAATGGCCAAGGCTGCTGAAGCGGCCAGCAAGGAAGAAGCACGTGAAGGCAACATAAAAAACAAAATTAATAAAAATTTGAAAATACTTAACTGTTTTTAGAGAACATAGACGGTGAACTCTGCCAAGTCCTGGTCCTCTTTATCCCTGCCACATTCTACGCCAACTACACCACTTATGTGGCCAAGCAGCTTTATCTGTCCCCCCTGTCTTGAGGGAGCTGGAGGACCGCATCCACGGGTCCTTTCCAATGTTGCAGGATCCATTGGCCAGGCTGACACATGGCAAGGGGGCATCCGGGTAGGCAGTTACTGCCTACAAGAATGCCCAACTGGTCCGCTTGGACCTGGTTGACCTCAGTGGATTTTACTGTGTAAACTCCATTGAGCTTGTTTTGGACGTCCTGGCAACGTTCCCATTCAAGAATGTACCAGAGATGGGCCAGGCTCATGTGGCTGCTTCTGCTACCCCTTGGAGCACACCCTATCTTACATTCTGGACAACTTTGGGCGTGTGGTGGGGAAATTGGCTGTTGTAACGCAACAGCTGTCAAGAAGACAAAAATCCTCCTTGCTGACTTTAGGTTGACCTGAAGTGCCAACAAGACAGGGGTCCCTTCAGCCATGGAGCTGACCTTTGCAAAGACCAAGCACAATAAGAAGATCATTGAGGTTTTTAACAAATTATGCAGTTTACAGAAGCCTTTGCTAGGCAAAGGCTTCACTTGGTGGTTTACCTCAGGAATCTCTTCTACTTTGGAATGGGTACCAGCGTGGAGGATCTTGACAGGGTCATTCTAGGAATCAACAAGGCCTGTCTCTCACTTGACGGGAAGAAGTTCCCCCGGGTATGACTCAGTGGATCATGTCATCCAGGACGCCCTGATCCTGGCTGGTATCTACGGGTTTGCAGCCCCGCCAGAAAAGCTGCTACTCCTTTTGCACCTAACCCTACTCCCCTTCACCAGCAGGGGGGAATTTTTTAATAAGGGTGTATCCACTGTCCACGGTGTGGCGGTGAGGGTTGTGCGCCACCTCTATTGCGGGGTGGGTACATACAGAAGAACTCACTATAGGCGCACTTATTAAATTCTCTCTTCTAAATAATTCCATTGAAATTTATATTATTTTTATTATAATAAAATTTTATAATTCTTATTTTAGCAAACAAGATTTGCAGAATATATCCCAGAGAAGGTCTTAATAAAAGCATAATAATATATTTCAATAGAATAAATTCTAACTTGTGCATTTTACATTTAACTTTTTTTGATTATTATATTTATTTGCCAAAAGTGATATTAATGTGTTTGCGTAATCCAGTATCAAGCGTTTGGAATATCCTTAGATGACACAATAAAAAATGATTATAAATAAATAAATTAATAACCTTCATTGATTGTCCTGCTGAATGTGATTGCAGGCTTGGAAGCATCTAAATATAAAATGATAATTAATAAATCTTGAATATTAAATTAAAATATAAAAAAATTGGACATACTAATCCTTTAATTGATTGGCTGTTTGGCTAGGCACAAGGGGGTGAACAAATCAGTGTGGCCATATAATTTGGCCACAGTCTCTGCTGGGAGGGTGTGGATCCCAGCCTGCAGCAAATTAAAGAGGTCCTCAGTCCCAGTTGGGGTTCCTTGCTTGACAACTTGCTTGAGCCACCCAAAGACTTCCTTGATTGGATTTAGGAATGACAAATAAGCAGGGAGGAAGAGAAGGTACAAATTTTCTGTGGCCAATTGCTGTGGCCCACTGCGTTGTTGGTGTCAATCATTGGGAATTCCTCAAGAATATCAGCCACCTTATGGAGACCAACATTGTCCAGCACAATTATGTTGGTGAAGCCTGGGGTTGTGTGCCTCAGGTGCTCCTGGACCAATCAGAGAAATGATAGAAAGGTACGGCTGTTGTGGAAGCCCAGTATCATTTGGTATAGCTCAACCCCCTTTGGACCAAGGAGAGCCATCATTGAGTAGGCTGTGGCGCAGACTGCAGCATGCCAAGCCATCCTGTCATTGGAGCCTTTGGAGACATAGCCATATGCATTTTGCACAGACAAGACAAATGCCAATTCATCAATATAGTAAAATTTTACCGTCCCCTTGGCTTTGAGGGCAGTGTACACCTCTGCATAGTTTTTCTGGGTCTCAATGTTGGTTGGGCTATTCCAATTGTACAGGGATACCCCGAGCTTTTTCTAGGAAAAGCCCATATTCTTCAGCAGATGGTAGTAAAAGGAAATCAAGGCCTCAATCCCAAAAGTAGATTTGACCATGACATGTATATTTACCAGTTCAAGGTGGCAATACCAGGTTATCCACTGGTGGATAGCCCATTTGTGATCCTTGGTGAGCATAGTGGAAATGCGCAAGGATTTCTCCGCAGCAAGGACTCGGCCAGTATCAATGAACTTGTTGAAGGTCTTGCTGGCATATTTGAGATCCACCCCAACAATGGCTGCAGCCGCCTTGTAATTGCCTGATTCACGCATTAGCTTAAGCAGGATGATGTGTTTGATGTCAGGGATGCGCTTCTGGGCGGGCTTTTTAGCAGTAGGGATTGACTTGTTAGCATTGGGCATAACACAGGGCATGGGCACCTTGGTGTAAAACGCAGCAACATTTTTGAGCACCAACTGTCCCTCATTGGTTTGATAGAACTTGGGCTCCTTGTCATCCTCCTGATTGCCATCACTGACGTAGGGCTTGTAGCTAGTATCAAGTACAGGCTTCACCTTCTCCAGCATGGCTGGCGGGACCGACTCTTGCCAGTACACAACGTCAAACACATATGAAGTAAGTTTTAGCTCCTTGTTTCTAACTTTCTTTGTAGTGGTGACCTTGGTGTGCTTCTGGGTTAGCTTTGGGACCCAAGGGTTGATGCTCTGCACCCTAGTAGCTTGTGCTCCTTGAACTAGCTGTGTCAGTGCAGCGTCACTATGGAACTCTCCTCTCCCATCTCCTTCTTGAGTAGGCACTTGGGTTGCACTAACTCTATTCTTTGACCCGCGGGGACAACTGCAACCACAGCGCACAACAGGTGCATTAAGACTCTGTTATTGTGTTCCTTCCATTTTAAGAATTTAATAAAATATTAAATAATTTTCAATTAAGTTACTCCCTAATTTTAATTTTTGCTTTTATCTGAAGATGGATATTTAATTAATTTTTCCCCACCCAATATCCCAATTATAGATTTTTTTATTTATTATTTAGTTGTTTTTGGTTTTACAACACCCATTTTAGAATACCTGAAATGATTTACATCCCTTTCCCTTGATTTTATGCCAAATTTTTCACCTAACACAATATTTTTTAAATTTGTGTTTCAGATTATATGCCTTATTTTAGATACCTTGGTATTGTTCTTGATTACAGTACATTGCACACAACAATCAAGTGGTTTTGTTTACATATTGAGTTGCTATTGAGTTTCATTTTTGGTTTGAGTTTTGACTCACTGTGCTTAGGTGTATTTTGTCACTGATTTACATAGTAAACATGTGTACACCAAAGGTCAACTCACACCATTTTTTGTGAAGCAGTGCATTTTGGATTGTATTTTGAATAGTTTTGCTTTGCGCGTGAGCAATTTGTTGCTGTGTCAATTCATTTTGTCCATTAACGCCAAAAATCCCTGATAACAGAGTTTATGTTTTACACTGATAGTTTGAATTTTCCTAAAGCTGAAATAATTTTTTGAATCTTAGGTCTTTTGGGTTGTTGCCATAGCTTTAAAACTACTGTATTAGGGATTTGATTGGTGGAATTATAAGACCTGTTTTTGAAATAAAGTAGTTTATTTCTATGACTAATGTGACAGAAATAGCTGAATAATAAGAACCTGTCTCCAAGTGGTGGGGAATCACCATCCAAATCCACATAGAGTTAATGATTAACCACCAACGCAGCTTCAGATACCATTCTGTGAAATTTCCAAATGAGATACTAGGGTTAAGAAAAATGATTAACCCTAACCAAAAGAGCCCAAGATAAATGGCCTGCAAGAGAATCAGAGTGTTTTCAGCATAAAATTCAGGACATTGAGATAGAACCAGAGTTTCAGTTTTGATGGTAGGAGGAACAACTCCAAGATTGGCAGGCATTGGATTAACAATTGGCAGAGGCAATGACAAAGTACCAACAGCAGGGCCTCATCTTCCTGTAATAATCTGGCTAAGAATTAGATTATAGGGGATGTAGCGCAGGAGGCCAACTAAAGGATGCATTTGAAATAAAAATTAGACCAAGGGATATTTGATCTTATTGAGTAAAATTTTGGGAGGACTCAACTCTTAAGAGTTAAAACAGTGAAAATTATTCAATATATATCAAAATTTGACTAAGCAATACCACCTGGATCCTGGGCTCCTATTCCTTTCACATTGTCAAGTGAGTATCTAGTCCAGTTTTCAAAGAACCATTGAGTGACCAACTTCTGATGACCATGCTGATAAATAAGATCATATCATGTGACCCTTAAATTACGTCAATTTATCAACATCAACTTACAGGGGGAATTAGATTCAACTGGCAAACTGGAGCAGCTGTAACCCATTTTTGATCAATTGTTTGATTTAAATCTTTTAAATTGGTTAATTTTTTTAAAGAGTTTCTGGCTTTTTGAGCCTTATTACTTGGCCAAATAATTCCTGGCATTATGGAATTTACTGTGACAGCTAAGGCATATGTTGACATGGCTCTCAGACTATATAACTTGCAGCAACTTGAATATGGCAACACTGTGATACAATTAGATAGGAAGATATTTTCTGGTGAAGCTAACATTTCATAGGTTGTGGCACAAATAATTGTGTCCTGAATAATGTGCTCAATTGAGCTGTACCCAGACAAATTCTTTTTTCATCTAGATATTGTTGTGCTCTATCCAATTTAATTGTAATATCAAGTTTGTCACAAGCCTTTGCTTTAATTCCCATCAATATAAAAAGACCTAGATAAACAATTAAGTGAAGTCTCTGCAACCCAAAAAGGGTAGAGAACTTACAGAATTAATTGTGGAGAGTACTAATAATATTTTTTGCAAGATGGTTGTGAAGAGTTTTTTTCATATTCAGCAATATTTCAGTCTTTTTGGAGTACCAGGAAGCCCAAAAAGTCTCCCAAGATGCTCACTTAACAGGGAAAAGCAGCAGGGAAACTAGTAGTAAGGTCACTTAAGTTTTATTTAAATTATCTATTTAGTGTGGTGTTGTGTATTCAGTTTGGAAATAAAACATGATTTCTTCTTTTCCTCTCCAATTTTGGGTATGTTTTGATATGAAATTAGTTGTACATAGTTTGAGACAATTAGGACAAAGAACTTTCAGAAACCACAAGGAAAAACAAAGGGATCAAGGTGGAGATTTGGGGATGTGGTCAGAGCTGTAACCTTCCATTCAGAGTCATCTTTTGTTGGCTGTCATTCATCAAGTTTATTTTTATTCTGCGGTTAAGTTTTATTTAATTTTTCTAAAATTTCAGATTAGACGGCTGGTGTCAGAACCAGCTGAGACCTAACATAGATAATTTAGTTGCTGTAAAAGGTCTTGGTTATATATGGTTTTGGGAAATGTTGTAGTACGCCTTTTTGCTCACCTTAATAAAAAAGGTAGTATTTTCTTTTTTAAATATTTATTTTATTACCTTCTTCTATATCCTCACCTGTTTCCCCTTAAAAGGGGCTGATTTACATATCTTCTCACTTGCAGGTTTCTGGTCATCTTGTGTTAGTTTCTGTTTTTTACTTTTTAATTGCTTAAACATATCTGGATCCTTTGCTCACACCTCCATAGTTGCAAACCCCTGTGGCTTGAACTACAGGTCTGCAAGAACAGATTTCTGTACATTTAGGATCCTGATCACAATTTTTTCTGATGTATTTGGATTCTTGTTCTTCAATGCCTTCAATGTAAGTTTTTTCAGTTTTTCATCTTCTAACACCACCTCTGTGAGAATGTTCTTGTTGGAATGAAACGGTAAGCTGCATGATTCAAGGATAAACAATGAGGGTACAGTATAAAAATTATAAGTTGCTTGATTAACAGGAGACCAAATTGGGAGGACAGCTTAATCATCTTGGTACCAGTGGTAGTGTAGCTGAATATGGAGATCAAAATTGTTGTTGTGCAAATAATTTGCAGGGGCAAATTAGAGAAAGAATCTGAAGGCATCAACATGTAAAGGGTGGGCCAAGGCACAGCCATGGAATCAATGATGACCTTGAAAACAAATTACACTAGTCTTTCAAAGACAGGGGCAAACAGCGCCAGATGATCCCACATTTTTGAAAAACTTTCTTTTTATTTGAGTGAATTTAAGCTATCTAGAAACAAGTTTCTAGAGGGAAATGGGGAAGTCTTAAGGGAGTTCAGGATGGGGGAGGAGGAGATTCCAAGGTATCTGATTGGTTGACAAGAATATTTTTAGCAGTTGGGGGGCCTGCATTAAAATTTGAGCCAATGATGTCATATTTTGAAAAATTCTGGCAACCAGCGGGTTGAGCGCTGTCATCACCAAATAATGTATAACATGTGATTTTCTTGTCATAATTATTTGGACAAAAATATGGCAAGTCCAGATTTTCTAGGGCTATTTGAGCAACCCCAGCTTTGACCCATTTTTTTGTCAATGACAGCATTTAAATTGTCTATTTCTCTCAAGGGTTTGGCGGTGGTTCTTTGCTTATTTCTGGTCTTGTGGGGACGCGCTATTCCTTCCATTTGGTTTTCTACCATAACAGTTCTTTGCCTTTTGATTAAACTCCTTAATCTTGGCCACCACTGCGTCCAGATCATTGATCAGTGCTGTAAAGTCACTTCCCCTTTAGCCTTGGATAGGAAAATCTTCTTGCGCTGCACAAAGAAATCTGCTCAAAAGCCGGTCAAGCCCCTTAATTCCCTTGAGGATTTAGCCCATACAATTGGTGAGAGATTTGTGTTGGCATACCCTTAACAGGTGGTAAATACTGATATGAACTTGGTTCCCACTTGGGAGGAATCTCTGATTAATTTAGACTATTTTTTGGCTTGGGCCTGTCCACACTTGAAATTAATTAAGTCTAAGCATTCAGGTTGTGCTACTGCCATTTCCTTAAATATCAATCCAACTGGATTGAATGATGATTTAATCCTCTCCTGCAATGCCAGTCAATCAGGGTTAGAGCCGTAAATTATTGCAAAAACCTCCAACCTAATGGATTTGCCTCTGCAAAATTTCTCTGTCAACCAATCAAATCCATTGCATGAGTCAGGTGATCTCTCAATTTGAAGCCAGCCTCCCTTCAAAGCAAGACAGGGGACTTTTGGTCCCCTGCTTGCTCATTCTTTCAAATTAAAGTTTACACTTTTAAAAATTGCATTTTGGTTATCCTGGACCTTTGTTTTGAGGTCCCGCTATTTTCCTAAAGCTGTTAGTAAGAGTTTTATTTATCCCCTACCTTTGCTGCTGTCCCTGGGTTTACAGCGTCTATTTCAAAGCACCTAGAGTTAAAGTTAGTATAGATTTATACGCTTACCTCCTCTGTTTTCAAAAATCAAACTCAAACTCTGAATTAGTTAGTAAATATTATATAATTACCTATTATAATTTTGGTTTTGTGTCCTGCTCACTTTGTTGCCTTTGCTCAGATCTATACGCTTTTGAGCTACTCCTCCCACTCTTCATAAAAGTGTATAGCTCACAGTTGCTGTTCTCCTGGCTACAAACTTATTCTATGGGTCCCCAGCTGTCAGGTTCCCCCTTTTATTTTCTCTATTTTAGAAAAGTTAGTTCCATTGCTATCTTGCTTTGTTTTCTCTTGAATTGTAAAAATGTTGGTTTCTTTCTTTAAATTTGTGGCTTTCACCCTGGCTCCTGTATTGGTTTTGATTTGGACCACTTTTCCAGACCTTTGGAGTCGTGTTTCCCATTCTTTCTATCATGTGAGGGCCAACCCCAATCAGTTCATGCAAATGTTCAAGAATATCCCCGGGCACACGCAGAACATCTTAACCGCCAGTGAAAACGTGGTAAAGAGCCTCACCTGTGACAACCTTGAATATTCTGCTCTTGACCCACCCCCCTTGAAGCACCCAAGCTTGAGCTCCCCAGCGCCTCTCCTTCCTATGGTCCCAACCGTTACACCCCAAGGGGATGATCTGGGTGTCAAAGAGCATCCTCCCAAACGCTACCTGGCTTCTTGGTAGGATGATCTTGATGGGCCTGGATTCTTACTTCCCCCAATTATCTGCTGTGTCCTCCCTTTGGACAACACTTCAAGCAGCTATACCAGTCCTGCACTGGATGGTGTCCTGATGGATCCTTCCCCCAGGATGGGAGCCAAACTTAGTTAGTTTAGCCCCCCTCTCTTACAAGTGCCTTCAATTCCATCATGTTTTCCTTGTGCTCATCCCAATCCCTTCTATACCAATAAAACATACCAATAAAATATATCTATCATTTTTTATCTAATTAATATATAATAAATATATCTTTAAATTTAATTATGGAAATTTTTATTAGCTTAAAGTCATAATATACAATTGACATTAATATTCTGTATATTGTTTGTTTATACCAACCCATTCTGGGTATTATGAATGACATGTTTTGTCCAGGTATAACATAATTTGTTCTTAAATCATTATACCAATTACAATTCAGAGTACAAATTTATTAAAAAAGATAATCACACTCAGGGGTTATATGTAGATTATACAGTTCAGAGAGTATATGTTGTGAGATGGTTTATTTTTTATCAATTCTATTTAATTCTATTTTTAAATTTAATATTTTTATAGCACTATAAAGTGAATTTATAATAGAAATAAATATAATTAATAAATACTAAATAAGCTGGATTAAAATTGTGTCTTATTTAAAATCAATCATCACTGTAGTTAAATGTAAAATATTTATTATCACAATAAAAAAATACCTAAAAGTTAAAACAATATATATTATATAATAAAAATTTTGTTTTGGGCAAGGTTTATTTGGCAAAATGTGGGAGTATGGGCAAAATAGTTGGTGGACTGGGCTGTGGGGGGACTTGATTGGCAGCATGTTTGGGTTCTGGTTGACTGGGAGGGTTGATTGGAGGCTATGGCAGCTGGAGGTCCTAGGGGCACGTCTTTGCCTTGGTTGTATTTAAGAAATTAATGGTACATTACATCATACTCTTGCTTAGGGAGCACATTGATTGTCTTATACACAAGGGACTTGTGAGAGGGCAGCTGTGGGTCCTCTGGTGATTGACTGCTGCTATGAGCATTCAGGGTCATCTTTGTGAAGATGTCAGCAACCTTCTGATGGGGAAACAGCACAGTGGGGTTGTTGGTTGCACTAACCACCTGGCTGAAGGTAGCAGGGTTGCACCCACAAATGGTGTCTCTAATGTTAAAGAGCAACACATCATCCAGGTGAAGATCAGCATGATCAGAAGGGAAAATTGAGATGTTGTGGCTGCCTGCTTGTATCTTCTCTGAGGCCACTTCAGTGCACTCCATTTAATGGCTCAGGAAAATCATAATTTTGAATTGCCTGAGCTCCAGATGACAAGCAGGTTGGAGAGGAATTTGCCATAATAGTACTCATTGATGCAACTGGAAATAGTCTGGTAAAACACTATCCCTTTTTGGGAAGCTTCTAGGAATGCATCAATGATAGTGCCCTCTTTTACTTCTTTTTACTCTCAGGGGTGTTCTTTTCCCCCCAAAGCCCCATAATCCTGGACTTGTAATGACAATTTATAATAGGCTATAAAAATGACATCATCAAAAATACTTGACAGGCAGAATTTGATTATGGCACCAATAATTGGGTTGTGTGGAAAATCAGAGCCATCATCCAACTCACCACCCAGCCAATTGATCAGAACCAGAACACTAACAGCAAGCCCATGCATTCAGAGCTGTGTAGTTCAGCATGCAATGAATTTTCTGTGGAGCCTAATTAGGCAACAGAACTCAGTCATTAATAGGTATGGGTCACATTGAAGAAGGTCAAGCATGATGGGATAGGCATCCTTGATCTGGGAGTTGATCTTCTTATTTGGTTTTTTTTGTCAGGGCCCAGAATGGGCCAGACAAATCCCTATGTTACATAGGTTTTTTGCCTGCAATTGAGCAATCACGCAACCAATTAATCACGTTGCCAACTACATTAAATGACCTAAAGAAAACTTCAATGCTAAGTGGGGAATTAAACACTGGCAAGAGCCAAACCTGGGGACAATTGAAAACCGTTCCAATGCCAAAAAAAGGTTTTTAATTGGCCCACCCCCTCTGAGACTAAGAAATTGGGATTTGGGTTACCAAATGACCCCAAAATCTCCTTCCAGCTTCCCCAGGAAAAAAATTGTTAATTGATCTCCTTAACTAAAAAATCAGGGCATGCCATTGGGACCCAGCTTAAGAATAGCCCTTCAACAGCCAATAAGGAGTTGACAGTAAGTACAATTGCAGTTTCCTGGCAGGATATAGCTGGGAACACTGGAAACCCTTCCCTTGTTGACATCTTTACCTAATAAATAGTTGCAGTTTATGCCATTCAACTATTGGAAAATTGCAGGACTTTATTATACTTTTTTTACTTTAACCTTGCTGTTCTCATACAGAGAAGAAACCCAGACCTGACTGGTCTAAAGGAGTGTCAGACAAGATACACTTGCTCTTTCTCAGAAAGAACCATTTTCTTCTCCTTCTGCCAGGGCTTTTGATCAAATAATAGGCCCTGCTTGCCTTCCTCCCTTGTGCCAAAGTTTCCTCCATGCCAGCCAGCCCGTCAACCAGATGAGCAAGACTATTGAGGATTCTTCCTATCCCTCATACAGTTACAGTAAGCTTGGGCTTGCCTATGTCACCCTATTGTGTTTTACTGAACAAGTGATTCCCATATGGGTGCTTGGCAACCCTTGGCCTCTTCTGTGAACTATATCTTGAGGATTGCCCCTGCCGTGTACTGGACTTTCCAGGCTTTCCCTTTGTCTGTAAGAGAGGGGCTAAACTAACTAAGTTTGTCTCCCATCCAGTGAGAAATACAAACTATCAGAAAATTGCGGACCATGGTATTTTATCATCCGCCAGATGATATCCTAAGTCTTCTAACATTAGGAAAGTATAGAGAACCTGTGACTTTGGTGTAACCTTTGGCCCATAATATTTTGTTGTCATCAGAAGTAGAAAGTCTGACAGGGCCCAAGGCCTGGAGGATTTGGGACAGTTCCTGCTTCTGGATATATGTTCATAACTAGTTATCTCTATATTTTACTATATATAATTATACTGTACAACAACAGGATCATCTTTTGTTCTCCACTAATAAAGCCTAAGAGAGGATCACGTTAAGGAAATAAGACTTGGATCAATCATTGAGTTGTTAAGGAATCATCAGTCTTTTATTCTAATGGACTGGCTTTAAGGTGGTCCACCTGCCTGTGGTTTATCCGAGTTAGCTCACGACGCTAAAAGAGACTGAAGTAGCATTAGGTCCGCACGGCAGGAGGCCCATCCTTTTTGGGGTAGTTTTAACAGAAGGTTAACTTGACATCTTCCACAGATCATTATCCTTTCTGTCTTTCTGGGCCACTTCCAGGGCTAGCTAGCCAGCTTTTGGCTACTAGTTCACAGAGATGATTGTTTCACTAAATCAGAGCTACTCTAATACAATAGACTCTTGGCCTTTTATCTTAGAGTGTTTGGCCTGACAGCCCAGTCCATTTTGGACTCTTCTAGATGTAATGCAGATGATAGTTCTTATGATAGCCCTCTTGTTCTAGGATTCATTTAAAGTTTTAGAATAGTAATTATTATGAGAAGCATGTTTGAGGTGGTTGTTGAGGTGAACTAGTTAATGAGCAGTAATTGCATATTCCATTAATTAATTACAATGCATGAAATTTTAATGCCAGGATATGATTTTATCACTGATCCCACAAACCTGCAGCCCACATTATTTTATTGAAACCATTCTTAAGAGCAATTAACTGCTGGCCTGCGTTATTTTGTTGAATCCATTAATTAGTTGATATTCCAAAAATCTGACATAAACCAGGGCACCATCCAGTGTAGGACTGGTATGGCCGCTCAAAGAGGCGTCCAGAGTGAGGACACATGAGATAGTCAGGGAAAGTAAGAGTCCAAATTCATCAAGAGGATTCCACCAAGTAACCAAGGAGTCTGCCTGGGAGCATACTCCTGAGGACCCAACTCTTCCTCAGAAGCTGCATACTTTGGTTCCATGGAGAGGGGAGCCTTTGGGGGATCCACTTTTTGGGGAGCTGGAGGAACTGGTTTGAGAGAAAATAATTCAAGATTGTCACAAGTGAGGCTCTTAAAAAAATTCTCACTGGTGACAAGAAGGTCTTGAGTGCATCCAGGAATGTCCTCAAACAATTGCAAGAAATGAGTGGGGTTGTCCCCTATGTAGTGGCCCAAAGAAGAAATTTGGCCCCAGAGATCTTGGGAGGTGGTCCAAATCATCACCAGAACTGGTGCCAGGGTAAAGGGCACAAAATTCAGCAGGGGGACCAGCATTTTCCAGGGAGGCAAGAGAATTCAGAGTCTTTCTTTGGTGAGAGTAAGTTTAATTCAAGGGACAATCAGGAACAGGGAAATTTTTAGAGGCCTTTCAGGATCAAGAGAGACGTTGGAATTAAGCTATACACTTCAGAAGAGAACAGGAAGAGCTTTACAAAGTGTATAAGTAGGTCAAGGCAACAACAGAGCAAATGAATGATAAAATAAAACTTAAAGTGATAAATATATAGTTTTTAATACTAATGTTAAAGTTCAATTCTAGTTTTTGAAAGCAAAAGCAGTAAGCTTTGACATTAATACTAATTTCAACTCTAAGAGCTTTGAAAAGGACACCGGGATCCAGGAAAAGACTAGGAAGGTAAGGAATAGCTAAACTTCTATTAAAAAAGCCAAGGAACTAAAGGAACAGCACAAGGGAGCTCCGAAAATTCCAAAACTAAAATGAGAAAAGTAAAACTTTATTTGGTAATAATGAGCAAGCAGGGGACCAAAAGTCCCCATGTCTTGCTTTAAGGCACAGAATTCAATTTGAAAGGTCACCTGACCCAGGTAGTGGGTCTGATTGGCCAGAAGAGAAATTTTTCCAGGAGGAATCCAGTTGATTGGAAGCTTTCCCATTAATTTCCAGCTTCATCTCTGATTGGCTGGTGCACATGGAGGACTTTAGGGGGCCTTTAATCCAGTTTTATTGGAACTTGTTGATTTAACAGAAGCGCAAACTGATTGATTACACTTCATTTGTTTTAAATGGGAGTGGAACCAAGCCAAAAAGTAGTCCAAATTAATCAGGGATTCTTTTCAAGTAGGAAAAAAATCTGGGCATCAGTGGTTACCATCTGAGATGAATATGCCAATACAAGTCTCTTGTCAATTGTGTGAGCTAAATACTCAAGGGAATTAAGCAGTTTAGCTGGGTTATGTGCAGTTTTTTTTGTGTCAAGGGAAGATTGTCCTATCCAAGGCTAAAGGGGGGAGTAACTTTACATTGTCCCTGTTTTAAAACAAGCCTGATACCACACCAACCATGAAATTTTTGGTAATCTTTGCACTGTCTCTCTTCAAGAGGGCTTGGGGTTCATGTTGTGGTGATAATCATTTGTTCCTCAAATGATCTTATTTGAGCTTTGAATAGTAGGACAGTTCACCTAAGATCTTATTGGTAATTTATGCTCCTTGAAAGCTTCTGGAATTTGAGATGATCATCAAATGATCTCTCTATGATTAAATACCTATATTAGGAGTGCTTTCATGTGGATTGACAAAGAGATGGACATCAGCTTGAGCTTGTGATCACCAGCTCAAGCTTGTGTATTACCAGTTTGACTGTTTGAGGAACAGATGGATGTTACCCCAACATCTTTTGAATTCCTAGATTGATCCTGTATTCAGTTATGATGTGTGTATAATGCAACACCCTAACTTTCTGTTGATCACTTTTCATATCAAATAGGTTATGTCTATATAAACTCCTTCTTTTTTCAATAAATATGTATATTATCAGCACCATACTTTGATGTAAATTATTGTTACTTTAAAGTTTCAAATAGCTTTGACTAAAGATATCTATACCTCTTGAAAGGATCAGAAAAAGCCAACCCTCCTTTGTACTCCCTTTTGCCAGTGGCCAACTTGCCCACTCTCACTACACTTGCCTTTGAGGTTTGAAGCTTGGCCTATGAACACTACCTGTTGAGCATCACACACATATTACTGCTGCCTCAGTGAATTTTAGGTGGGTGGCAATTTTGGCAAATGCCATACCACTCTGTTTGAGGCTCATTATCTCTTCAATGATCTCATTAGTTACTAATTGTTGTTTATGGGGCCCACTGAGCATAATGGGACCCATATTAGGCAGGGCTTGATCTGATTGGCCCAAATTCTCAAGCACTGGTTGTATTGGGTTGGAAAGGGTCACAGTTGCCCAGGATTATGTGTGACACAGGCTCAGATTGAGCCTGGTCTTGGGGCACTCCATATTGGCTGTCAAAAAACCCATCCAGTGCTGTGCCTGGTGAAACATACAACTTGCCCTCCTCACAACTTAAGTTGAGTTGGGTATAGAAGGGGCATATCAGTTTTAATCCCTTGCTGAGTAACCCAGGCTTGCAGTTGCTCCTGGTACTGCTCCTGAACAATATCAAAATTCTTGTCACTAGTATAACCTGCTTTATAAAATAAAATAAAAGCTCTATTAATAACAGAAGAGCAAAGTATTTTCAGAGTATTTATTTTATCAAAGTGTGGGCTCTTATTTTAGACATTCCCTTGGATATAAATGCCCCTATTTAAAAGTGCATGCATCAAAAATAATGCTGTAGTTCCCTGAATAGATTTTGGTGGATTTTCTCCTGAAATCCACTATTTCTATTTTGAGTCCCAAAAATAATCAATATTTTCAAAAGATGAGTTGTTTTGTGTTTGAACCTATCACTTTTGTGACTTAACCTCATGTGTACTCTGTTTTTATCATTTTTGCCACACACTCATTATCACATTTGATGTAGATTGCTTCAGGCTGTGACTGGTTTGTGTTTGTTTTGAATATGGGCTCTTTTTGTTTGCTGCCTCATCTCCAGGATTCAGTATTTGCTTTAATTTTGTTGTGTGATTGACTATTTTTGTTTCTGGACATAGATAAATGGAGGATTTATTGAGTAAGTTGTCCTTCAACTGGTTCCATTTGAAATTTTGTGTGTGGCTAAACCTATGCGCTCTAAACTGAATATCATTTGTTTATCTCAAAAGGTTTGAAAACTATTGCATTAAAAGTATTACCACAAGCAGCCCCCACTTTCTTGATTTATTAAATCTGGACTCTAATGCATTATATTCAATTACACTTGATCTTACACTTACTTGAGTAAGAGCTTACACAGAAATTTGTTAACTTCATATGTCTCAGGGAGGTTGGAGGCCACCATCACTACTGTACACAGAGTAGCCACCTATTTTTGCAGCAAGATGACTTGCCCAGTTAGAACAGCAACCTGTGGATCCGACCAGGGTTGCTTTGGGAGGGGCCTGGCTGCAGGCAGTGGCTTGGGATTCATGAACATCATCTCATACCTTCTGCTATTAGTCTAGAAGATTTTTAGCAGATGGCAAGGGAAGAGCTTCATGGTGGTGTTTGGACAGCTCTTCTAGATAGGCCTGCATAACTTTATTAGCTGCTGAAGTGGTAGCTTCTTCTCACTCTATTGCTTCTTGAACTCCAGCACTGTCAGGAATCCTTTTCCTGACTCCATGTTAAATTTAACTGAAGAGTTATTAGTTATCAACCCAAAGGCACAAAACAACAACATTTTTAACACTTTTGAGCCTTTCAGTCCTTCCCAGACCAAGAATTGAACCCAGGACTCTAATCAGGAAGATAACATTAGTACAAAACCATCCAATTCATTTAAATTACCTATTTATTATCCACCAATTAAATTGGATTTCAAATTCAAAAACCATTTCAAAAGCAAAAAGGTTAATAATAGAAGTGGTAACGTCACTTACCGCTCTGGTTCTGATTGGCTGCTTTATTCCAATTGTTTGATTAATGACCTGCTCTCCAAATATATGGACCAGGATCTGTATAGTAAGATATGCAATCAACAGCTTCATTCCGCTTAATTAGCCTTTACCTTGCAATATCCTTGTGGCTCCAGCTATGCAATCAACTTGGTATGTTCATTATTAAGGAACATTGTATCCAATACTTGAAATTGGTAAGTCTTACATGATAGACTCATGAAAATCCCCTCTTATTTTCCCAAATATTTGCCCAAATATTTGCCCAAATATTTCAGCCTTATTATAAGGCTATATAAGTGGCCTTTTCTTATTCACTTCAATTGTTCCAACAATAAAGAATATTTCTTATCCCACCTTGTCACATCTATTTCTTAGTAACTTATTTTGAAACCATGAAGGGAATTTATTTCCTGTGGTGGTTTCTAGTCTCCCTATTTACAACAGTAAAAGGTCTTGAGAATCTCACTCCCACTATCAACTGGCAAAACTCCTCACCCAATGATGCCCATCAGAAGGAGTCCTTGGCCAACGGATGGTTCAAGTATCCCTCTGGTCATTGGGGATGAAAGTTTCACTATGGCCGCCATTCTACTCCTCCACCGGCTGAACCATTGTTGGTACGGCCTCACGCTTCATTTTATCTGTTGTTGTACATGATAGGATACTATTTTCTGGGTTGTTTCAGCTCCCTGATGGGAAGGTTTGCATACTTAGGTCACTTGGGCCATCTTGCCATGGTTACTGTGCCCATTGGTTCAGCCATTGCAGGGCTTAATTTAGGGGCCTTGGATCACCAACTTGGGGGGCTTGTTTCCCTCAAAGTGGGTCCCTGACAGTTTGTTGGAACCCATCTTGAGCTTCTTACTTAGAAGTTCAGAACCAACCCCTGCAAGCTACCTACTTTATACTGCACTTATCAAGAGTTTGCTGGTCACCTTGGTTACCACCATCATTAGCCTTACCACCTATTGTCTGGTTTGCCTTTTCCTTCATACCAAGCCCACCATTGCCGCCAGCACAACAGCTCCTCAACATGTTCAGAATCAAACCGTGGTACTAAACCAGATTTCAGCAGTATCTCCCAACAACAACAAAGGGAACAAGATCCTTATGCTTCTGGCCTTCTCACAATCACTGTTTGAAACATCTCCTGCATAATTCCAGACTGACACACAGAAGGTACATCATGTGGCCAAAAATCTCACATGCAAGGCTTGCATCTGGTACGCCAAAGCCACCCTGCAAGGAGAGAAGTTATTAAACAACTACCCTGCCTTCTGCAACTCCTTGTTATCTACTGTAGTGCCGGCACAAACCACAGAAGAACTCAGAGATCACATAATGGCTTTATATCAGGGCAAAATGGCCACCAAGGACTATATTGAAGAATTTTCTCACCTCAAGGAAGCAATTGGGATGACTGATGCCAAAGCTTGCTACCTCTTCCAGAAGAAACTGTCCCCAGAACTCAAGAACTTCCTGGCCCATCATGTACTACCTGACAAGTTTTATGATCTTATCAAAGAAGTTTTGAAATGGTCCTCCAAGGTAAAACAGCTTCCTTCTTGGAACAACACCAAGACTCCGCCTGCCTGTAACTTACCACCCCCTTCCGAGGTTCCAAAGGGATTAGTGCCTAAACCTGGGGGAGGTTACCAGTTGGCCCCTGAAGAGAAACAATGTCAATTCCGCAAAGGACTTTGTCTCTACTGTGGGCAATCAGGACATTCCGCTAAGAAGTGCCAAGCACTCTCCAAGGTACAACCTGCTTCAGGCCATCTCCTTTCAACCACAGATGCCAATAAATCTTCCACTCAGTCTTAAGCTCTTTTTCCTGTTTTTCTAGACCACAAATTTGGCACTACAGCCAGCTACGCACTGATTGATACAGGAGCAATGGGTAACTTCATTGATCAAGATCTTTTGACTTCATTAGGGTTTGAGATCTCAGGACTAGCCTCTGTAAGACTTGCTGAAGGTACCCCTGCCCAAGTAGGACGCCTAATCAAACCCCTTCACGCTCAGGTGGGGAACAACTCATATCACCTACCCACCTCTACGCTCTCCAACTTGGCCTTCCCATTAGTCTTGGGGTTTCCCTGGTGTCAGAAAGCCAAGTTACAGTTCAATTGGGACACCAACTAAGTCACACTTCACTCCCACAAACAACCAAGCACAATGCCTCTCAAAAAACCGTATCATCAAGTACCAAAGAACTTCACGGTGTACTTAAACTCTCTACTTCTTGTGGGGAGTCCAGCACCTGATTCTATTCTGGAGGAAATTCAAGACTTAAAAACATCTTTTAGCGAGGAACTCTTCTCCGTCCTTCCTGAAAGAAGACCATCTAATCTTAGGATTGGCTTGATACCAGGCTCCTCCCCCACCTGGGGAAAACTTTACCCCATGAATCAAGCACAGGGAATTGCAATGAAGGTGTACCTTGACAAAAACTTAGCAAAAGGGTTTATGTGTCAATCCAACTCCCCATGTTCATCACCCATGTTCTTTGTAGGGGAAGCAGATGGTATGTTGATACCAGTTGTGGACTTCACCAAACTAAATGCCAAAACCATTAAGAACCAAAACCCCTTACCATCTGCAGAGTCCCTGACTAACTGACTTACTCACGCCAAGGTTTTTTCTAAACTAGACCTCTGCAGTGCTTATAACCAAACATGTATTGCTGAAGGTCATTAATGGAAAATGGCAGTTTGCACTCCCTTTGGGCTTTATGAATACCTTGTAATGCCCTTTGGTTTGAGTAACTCCCCTCCAGCCTTTCAAGGCCTAATGAGTGAGGTACTCTTCCCTCTACTTGACGTCTGTGTGGTTGTCTATCTTGACAATATTCTTGTATACTCACAGAACAAGGAGGACCACACAAAATACCTACAAGAGATCCTCCAATTACTTATTGACAACTGTTTGTTCTGTAAGCTTGAAAAATGCAAGTTTTTTATCACTGAGATTGAGTTCCTTGGGTACAAGATTAACTCAGGAGGGTTTGTGGTTGCTCCCTCTAAGATACAGGCAGTCCTGGACTGGCCTAGACCTACAACATGTACCAAGCTTTGCGGCTTCTTAGGCCTGGTAACTTTTTGCCGCAAGTTTATTAAGGATTTCTCTGCTATTGCTCTCCCTCTCACACACCTTACCTCCAAAAAGGCCCCCTTTGCTGGTCACCAGAAGCTGATCTGGCTTTTGAAACCCTCAAGAAGCTGTTCACCTTGGCCCCTGTCCTTCTCCACCCAGACCCTAAACGTCAATTTTTTTTGGACACTGACGCCTCTGACTTTGCCCTAGGAGGGGTGTTGCTGCAGCTTGGGGAGGATAGTGAACTCCACCCTGTGGCATTCTACTCCTATAAGCTGCTTGACCAAGAGAGAAATTACCACATGTACAAGAAGAAACTATTTGCCATTGTCAAATCCTTGGACCACTGGGGTCACTACTTGGAAGGAAGTAAATTCCCCGTACAAATCAGAACCAATCATAAGAACCTCCTTTACTTCACTGAGAAGAGAAAGGTTAGCCTATGTCTGGCACAATGGGCTATCAATATACTTGCCTTTGACTTCAAGATTAGTTACACTCCAAGACATCAGAATATAGTACCAGACGCCATCAGTAGACAAGAAGACTTGGATGACCCAAGCCAGTCCTACGTTAAACACAATGAACGGGCTATACTCTCTGAAGATCAGTTCCTCTCTCACATCATGACCTTATCTTATCTATCCACCTTGGACCAGGACATAATAGCATCCCAACTCCTGGAAAAGGAAAACACTCCCACTGGGCTTGCACTAAAGAACAGATCTTGGTCAAAGAATGAAAGTCTTTATGTACCAACCAAAGAACACTGACAAACAATCTTGGAAAGATTCCACGACTCCCCTCTCATAGGACATGGAGGCATCCACAAGACAGTCAAGAGAATCCAACAAAGATACTGGTGGCCCAATATGAAGAAATCAGTGGCCCAATATATCTCCACATGCATATTTGTGCGGCCACAATAAACCCTCCAACATGAAGCCCCAAGGATTACTCAAACCACTGCCTATTCCCCCTTGTCCTTGGTACTCCATCTCCATGGATTTTATTGTGGACCTTCCAGAAAGTGACAATATGACCGGCATTTTTGTGGTAGTAGATTGGCTAGCCAAATATGCAATCTTTACCCCCTTCAAGCGTGCAACAGCAGAAGACACTGCCAACATGCTCTTCACTCATGTAATTGCCAACCACAGAATTCCCAACAACATCATCTTGGATCAAGGTACTCAATTCACATCCAAGTTCTGGTAATTCCTAATGAAGGCATTACGTGTTAAAACTCTCATGTCTACATCCTTTCACCCTCAGACCAATGGACAGACAGAAAGGGTTAACCAAGTGCTGGAAGGTTTTCTCAGAAACTATGTGAACTTACAACAGGATGATTGGGTAACCTTACTTCCACTTGCCCAACTATGTTATAACACCAATCACCATGATTCTATTGGAGTATCCCCCTTATTTGCCAAATATGGTTATAACCCTGAAGACCTTCCTGACCCTGCAACCAAAGACACTATTCCTTCTGTGCACCAATGGGCAAACTCTTTACTCAAGAATCATCAACAACTCAAGACACAACTGGAAAGGACCATTCTGCAGTATAAGAACCAAGCTGATAGACATCAAAGAACACCTGAAGACATCCAAGTGGGAGACTATGTGTTCCTCAGTGCAAAGAATCTCAAACTGGACATTCCAGGGTGAAAACTAGGACCAAAGAAGATTGGTCCCTTGTTGGTCATTGAACGACTCTCTGATGTTAACTTTTGACTCAAGCTCCCTGAAGGCTCCTCTGCCCATGATGTTTTCCACATCAGCCTCCTCTCTAAATTCAAAGGATCATCCTTGGACATGGCCCACAAGGATCCACCTCCTTTCATATTGAATCATACCCCTGAGTGGGAAGTTGAAGATATCCTTGATCACTGCCTCTCTTGAGGCAAATATCAATACTTGGTAAAATGAAAGGGTTATGAGGTAGAATCCAATTCCTGGGAACCTGAAGAGAACCTTTAGAATGCAACAGAAGTCCCACCTGCTATACGGATACCTTAGGAGGGAAGGACCTCCATGGGGAGGATAGTGTCAGGAATTCTTTTCCTGACTCAATGTTAAATTTAACTGAAAGGTTATTAGTTATCAACCCAAAGGCACAAAACAACAACATTTTTAACACTTTTGAGCCTTTCAGTCCTTCCCAGACCAAGAATTGAACCCAAGACTCTAATCAGGAAGATAACATTAGTACAAAACCAGCCAATTCATTTAAATTACCTATTTATTATCCACCAATTAAATTGGATTTCAAATTCAAAAACCATTTCAAAAGCAAAAAGGTTAATAATAGAAGTGGTAACAACACTTACTGCTCTGGTTCTGATTGGCTGCTTTATGCTAATAGTTTGATTAATGACCTGCTCTCCAAATATATGGACCAGGCTCTGTATAGTAAGATATGCAATCAACAGCTTCATTCCGCTTAATTAGCCTTTACCTTGCAATATCCTTGTGGCTCCAGCTATGCAATCAACTTGGTATGTTCATTATTAAGGAACATTGTATCCAATACTTGAAATTGGTAAGTCTTACATGATAGACTCATGAAAATCCCCTCTTATTTTCCCAAATATCCACCCAAATATTTCAGCCTTATTATAAGGCTATATAAGTGGCCTTTTCTTATTCACTTCAATTGTTCCAACAATAAAGAATATTTCCTATCCCACCTTGTCACATCTATTTCTTAGTAACTTATTTTGAAACCATGAAGGGAATTTATTTCCTGTGGTGGTTTCTAGTCTCCCTATTTACAACAGTAAAAGGTCTTGAGAATCTCACTCCCACTATCAACTGGCAAAACTCCTCACCCAATGATGCCCATCAGAAGGAGTCCTTGGCCAATGGATGGTTCAAGTATCCCTCTGGTCATTGGGGATGAAAGTTTCACTATGGCTGCCATTCTACTCCTCCACCGGCTGAACCATTGTTGGTACGGCCTCACGCTTCATTTTATCTGTTGTTGTACATGATAGGATACTATCTTCTGGGTTATTTCAGCTCCCTGATGGGAAGGTTTGCATACTTAGGTCTTTTGGGCCATCTTGCCATGGTTACTGTGCCCATTGGTTCAGCCATTGCAGGGCTTAATTTAGGGGCCTTGGCTCACCAACTTGGGGGCTTGTTTCCCTCAAAGTGGGTCCCTGACAAGCACTCTTTCTTGGTTATCTGGTCATCAAGAAAATGTAATCAATCACAGGTGAAAACACATGACTTGTTTGATTGACCTGTTAACCTTTCAAAGTTGGTCCTATGTGTGGTTATAATTGAGTTAAATTGAACTTACCATGCCTGATATGACTCTTGGAACTCTTGAAGAAGCTCACAGACATATTCAGGTATAGAGAAACAGATATGGGCAATAGAGTTTATGAGTCTGGTTTGAGAGATGACAAAGTCTTGCAAGTTATCAGAGATGAACAAGAACAGGGAGTGAACTCACTGCTGATAAGTAGTAAACTGCTCCTGATAATTAATACGGCAGAAAAAAGAGACAAAACTCATAACATGAAGTCCCAGTATCATTGGGTGATGAATTAGAGCTGTCCAGACAAAATATATTATTGATTGGTCTATATTTTCAACAGAGGAGAGAAAATAGTTGGACAAACAAGGATCCACTATCATCTCATAGTGTTGAGCTGGATAAAACTGAACCTGCAGGTTGGGTACAGCCCCTTCACAGGCTAACCCAAGGGGAAAAGAGGTTATCTGTTTTAAATCAGGCATACTCATAAGATAAGCAATGAGGTGGGGGCATTAGACAGATTTAGAATGGTTGAAGTAATTGACAGGTCTGATATAGATACTTCTATATATGAGCTGGCAACTTCAGGCAAGGACAATCCACAATTTGCAGGAGGGAAAGGACCAGCAAATAGTATATCAAAGATAGTAACCAAGGAGCTTGTAGCCCCAGTAATGAACAACATTTTTGTTATGTGCTACCTTAGGCATAGCCAAGAGACACAATGGGAAAGTCCTGCCTGTAGGATTGGGTTCATAATAAGCCAAGAGGTTAGTCTTCAGGGATGAATAAAGAGGTTTGACTTAAGGCCCTTGAAAAGCAGATTATTTAACATACTTACGTGAATGCCGCCATTCACCATGTTTTGATTTTGCCTTTGATGGGTTATTTTGAGAACAAATCTCTCTCTTTTGCTTTTGCCCTTTGAAATGAGGCTGGCTCCAAATTGGGAAATTCAATTGTTTGGTTTCCTGATTCTGCGCAACTCACTTGCCCCACTCATGCTTGTGATGAGTGATCCTACCATCCATGTACTGTTTTGTGGTAAAGCTACACAGTATATATTCCCAATCTTTATACCCAATAAAATTTAAGTTCTATTCACATTTTTGTCTTTGGGTCTCCGTGTACTTTGGCGCCTCTCTAGCCACATCTAGCAGATATTATTCAATCAGGGCCACAAGGTAATTACATAGCCTTCCCTGCCATTTTAACCAAGACTTAGTATGAATCCAATCCTAAGGTTAGGATTTCCTGTTGTGACTCTGTGCCGCGCCTCAGATCATGACAATACTCATCTAGACATGGCTGGGGAGGGTCATGCAAAGTACAGAAAAACATACAAAACCCAAATGTGAATTGAACTTAGACTTTACTTGGGGACTGTAATGGAATTTATGATACTTTGTGTGACCACAAAACATTACATAGGAAGAAGGATCATGTGCCACCAACACATGTGGGGTGCAGCTTATGGTGGCACACGGATAAATGGAAAACAGATCCAGCTCCTTTTAAAAAGCTATCACAATTTTGGAGAGCAAAAGGGAATGAGAGAATCCAATAGTTGCTTCACAATTCAATCTCATTATAGGTGAAATTGAAACAATGTGTATGAGATTATGCATGACACTAATCCTGTTCTGAAATGCTTTTCTTGTACTTTTCCTGAGGCTTCCCAGGTTCCTATCTTCATATAAGACAACAAGGCAGAGAAGGGGGAAAGGGGGAGTGTTGCAACCAAGTCAGCCAACACAGTTGCCACTGTATCTCACAAGGCATGGGAGGGCACTCATAGAGCCCCTCATGATGGGTCTAACATTGTACCCTGGCTCAACCTTTAAGTATAATGGGATATCATATTCTTATATATGGTACAAGTCCAATTTACATCCCTGAAACTAAATATCCTGTAGCCTATACTTGGAACATTGCTGATCCGACTTGACCCAAATGTTACCCCCTTGGTGGCCCAATGGCTTTCCCATATGGTATAAGAATCTGCGATCTCTTCAAATAAAAGGCATCTTACTTCATATTCCTTTTCTGCCCCCTCTTGGACAGTTGTCTTCTCCAACTTCCCAGTACTGAATTATAAATAGCTCCCTGCAACACAAACATAAAATGGATGGATTGGCAGGAAGGACCACAGAATAAATGCTTTACATGGTACAACCAGATGCTCTTTCTTGAATAAGTTGGTACTGGTTGCCCCTCTTGAAACCTTTTTGGATGGATCCTATCATTGACCTGGAAAACAATAAGGACCATGTATTGGGGGTAACCCATCAGCCTCATGTTATATATTTTTAAATAAAAGGGCTTTAAATCTACAAGGTCCTATATAAATGATAAGATTGGTTTATGGCTTTGGTCGTAGCACCGTTTAAGCAAAGTATAAAGCCAAAAGAGTATCGTCTCAATGGACAGCAGTGAACCATAGAAGTTTGCTTTGTCTAGTTTTCTTAAATGCTTGTAAGAAAGCAAAGCAAAGCAAATGATCTAGTGAATTAGAATTTGGCGTAATTTTCAGCAATGTCGGTAAGCTCGTATGGAAGCGTCTGCTTTAGATTAGCATAGTCTGGGCAATTCTGGATGGCGGGGGAGGAGTAGAAGAAGCGCTTGGTTTGGGTGGACATGTCGGTAAACAGCCGAAAAGGCGCCGTCGTCGTCTGCAGGGAAGCGACGCAGCCAAACGCGGCTTTGGAATCCCGAGAGGTATAGGAACCAAGCCAGGGTTGCTGGGAAAACGGCGAGGAGTAGATGGCGCTTTTATGGGCAAAGTCGTCTTGGGCACTAAGCAGATCAGATTTAGCTGGGTTGGGGGCTTACATGTCCTTGAGATTATATTTCGAAGCATATCCACGTGTTGTTGTGAAGCTACTGAAGGTTTGAATATCCTAACTAATCAATAACGAGACTCAAAATCCAGTTACTTCGTTGGATGGGAAATGACTCATGGATTTCAAAGTGGCCGGCATGTCGCTTTGATAATTAAGGGGCATGGGGCTTGTAAACAGTTCGCTGTAAAAAGTAGATCCACGGGTATTTATGGTTTGGCGGATGGTTTCTATGGAGAATGGCGCCAAGGTAGCTCTAACAACGTAAGCAGCTTGAAATAAGGCATGCAAACCTTGCAGCGGATAGCGCGGCATCAATTGCTACTGCAAGGGCAGCGCTAGACGCTAGCTGGCTTTCCGCAGACTAACGTCAATAAAATATTTCAAAGTATCTTCTTACTGAAAGAGCTTTGTCATGAGAAATACAGTCCAAGGCTAATTTGGGATGAACTGCAATGGTTGCACAGTCAAGCTTGGCAGTTTCTGTCAAAAACATGGCCCGGTTAATGACGTTAAAATCGGATGGGGTGCCGTTTAGATCAGCCATGGTACTGAACACAAGGACTGGAGTCTTGGGATATTCCTCCCTGATCATCTCCAAGTATCTTGCCGAAAACCCAGAGAAGCCATCGAAAGCATCAACAAATACTTGGAATCCCTAGACCCATTCAGAATTTGATGTTTGCTTTCCTACCTGCAGGGAATCGCTTTCTTCAGTAAAGAATCGCAGGCTGGAATCCACTGTCTCGTTCTCCTTCTCGAAGGAGTCGAAGACATCGCTGCCATCAAAGTAGGACTGGAATTTATGACCAGCCTGGTTGTTCTGGTGGAAGGCGGGTATCATATGGGGAGTATTCGGGTTATACACTGTCGTATCCAAGTCCGACCAGCTGGCTCCAGGAGCACCCTGGCTTCGCTCTGGGAGCAAGAGTTGGGGCTGGTTTTTCCTAAACCTTTAGTTTGACCGAATGTAACTGGCTACCATAACGTAACGTCAAACTGGCTGTCGCCATCAGAAGCCCCTGTCAGTGCGATATCGTATGTCCCTAACCAACAATCAAAAAATGCAACTCGCCAGCCTCACCTTTTAAGTCGAAAACCAGTGTTCTTGGCTAAACCACATGAGCCAAAGAAAGCTAAGCGCCTTACCTCTGAAAGTTCTGCCCCTCGAAAAAGCCTACTGCGATCGAACTCTTGGTGGCCATGCTTTGTCTAGAATTAAATATCTCAGCTCTTAGAAACACAATTGTAATATAAAAGATAGTATAAAATGTACTTCAATTTGAGACGCTGTAATCAAAACTAGACAAACTTTGATAAGTAGGCCATAACCACTTAACTTACTATACTTGTATGTATTGACTTTTACTAAAATCAAGTAATGAAACTAAGTGCATATTCCACATATACAATATACTATCGTCCAATAGTTTGAATTTAATACAAGTTCTTAATCTCATTATATTCGTATACTTGAATGTTAGCTAAACATAGATGCCCAAGCCATAGGATAGTCACATCCCTTCAGCAAGCCTTCGCATAACTAAAGGTACCGCTAAACGTTACAGACCAAACGATTCGCATAGCCCGATTTTGAATCGAGCAAATTCCTCAATTTGAAACAAGCTCTACCGATAGAAAACTAACAGAGCAGACATAAGCCATTTATAAAAGCGTTCACCGATTCCCGGAAAATTTAAAAAATGATGACTCTTATTTGATCTTGGCTGAAAGCTTAATAAAGCATGATAATTTAAAAAGGTATATATGTCAATTTAAATTTGAGGGGTTTCAAAAAAGCTTTATTCCTTTGATAAACTACCTCGGATCCCAGCAGTGAAGCTGCTCTTTGCTGGGCCCAGTACTGCGATCCTATCGAGTTGGAACCCTTTCCAAACTGCAGCGTAACAATTTCTTGGCCCATGTCCTCTAAAGCTGCTCCCAGCGTAACTGGATTGACGAAAAGGTATCGCAAACCCTCAGGAAAATATTTTACTCTTGAGCTGGCTGGTGGGTCGATTTTGGAATTCCTTGGCTGATTAGGTAGCTTCGTTCAAGGTTAGCTTTTCGCTAGTGGTAGCTTTGGAGGAAGGGCTTTATCCAGCGAATCAAATGTATCATGTCGTCTGTAAGCCAATCATAAGATATGGCGTGTAAAGATAAGCCAATCGATCTGTTGAGAAAAGCCCTGAGCTATAAAGCACCTTCCCAAGGAAGTTAAGGTGCAGGTTTCTCTCTCGGTTCACAAGGGGATGTTTGCTTCTGTGAATTGATCTTTGGGGGCTGGGAGTTATTTTCCTTGCTACTCTCGCCTATCCCGGTTCGCTGTTGGATAAGGATGCCGGAGGTGTATCGAATTGCTTGGTAGACTGGGCTCCTGCAACCTGCTTTTATCTCTTATAACCCTAACCAATAGGACCCGAGGCAATATCTGCAAACCTAAAAAGTTTGTGGCGCTATGTCTTACAATCCTGCTAGTTCTGCTAGCTCTGAAGGTCATTAGGGTGGACTAGCCGTCTCTCCTAACTCTAGCTAGAGGTGAGGTTTCTGGATGGTCTGTTTAGGTTGGTGGTGTAGATCTAGGCCTCTGAAAAGTATTTCTTGACAGTCTTATATTTGAAAAGGTCTCTTGAAGCGCCTCCACCCTCTGCAGGTTGTATCTTGGGATATGTTCCTGCCAAAAACCTCATCTCTACACCCTTCAAGCACCAAAGACTGTTGACCCTTGGTAAAGCAGGTTGTTGGAGTCTTTTCTACTTGGTACTTGAGGTTTGGGTTGGACATCATCTCTCTTGTGGGGAGGGCTATCCTTCTTGGGAAAGAAGCAAGTTAACTTGATTGGCCTATGCGCCTTTCAAGAAGAGGTTCTCTGTACATAGTTGTTCTCCTACCCAAGGAATGCTTAACTTGCTTGAGAGCTCTGTTTGATTTGGATCTGTTTGATATATCAATGGTTGAGAGGTTTGATTGTGGGCTGGGGTATGTGGGAGGAGCAGAAAATATATTTAAAAAACTGGGTGAAAATGTGAAATTTTATTATCAACGGCCAGCATCTATTTATTATGCCCTTGATAGCTGATCAATAATTCTTGGTAAAGACTAGGCAACTAAAGATAGCTTAAAATAGCCATGTATAGGTTAGATAAAGGGTATCTTTAGGCTAGTAAGCAGTTATGGGGTTGCATAACAAAGTTTGGGTATCAAATCCAACTGATTATTGTTAGCTAGTTGTGTTAAAGAGGTGTGGGTTAGAAGGGGCTAGACTTTGATACAGTAGTTTTCAAAACTATTGTGCTAGGCAGCAAAACTGAGATTTTGGCAAAAACAACTCAGATGTAAAAAAAGTCAAAACCAATTAATTCATATTGATTAATAATTTATTTGGATTCACTTCTATTTTGTTTTTATCTGAGTTGTTTTTGTTTAAGTCTTAGTTGTTTTTGCTTAAGTCTCAGTTTTGTTGTTTAGTGTCAAGAATGACATTTCAATACTAGTATTGAAAACCTGGAAATCAAGCCCTGGCCCTCTGAGACCCGCCAACCTGCCAGGTCACAGACTTGAGTTGGTGAATTACTCTGCAACCCACTGGCTTAGTGAGCAAAATTTCACAAAAGGCAACCAGATTGCTGCCAATTGTGTGCCACTAGGAACCCAGACCTATGCAGAGGTCGTGGCTTGTCAAAAGGAGGTGAAGACAAGACCTGATACTGACCCCGTCAATGAACACCAACCACCATCAGTTCCCAGCCTAGAATTAGTAATACAATTGGCCGGTTCAGGCAATATGAAGAACAGAAGCGGCGGAACAAAGCATTGCCACTTCTGTGCACCAGAGCTAGTCAACCCAGGATCTGCCGCCTTTGAACCCCTGCTCCAATGTCCATGACCTGTCAGCAAATTGCTCTTGGACCTGAAACCCACAAAAATTGAAGAAAAAAAATCTTATGGTATAAAAAACCTAGCGGTATGAGGATGACCCTATTATCATTTTCAATAATAAAGTTTTATGGACCTTTGGTTCAAAAAAATCCTACCTTATCTAGTTTTAGTGCTCTTTTATCTCAACTCTGGCCAAGTAGACAACCAGGCAACTGCTCCCTCTAGTGACCAACCTGCCGGCCCTTCTCAGGCACTATACTGTCCCCTGAGAGCCTACTTTGTCCCCATGACTCCGCTCTTAACCCTGCAACCCAACCGCCCAATGGAACCTTCCACTGCCACCAAGACCACTTCCATCTAGCTATTTGGAGTACTTTACATTATTCTAACAGGCTTGGTAGACTCTGTGGTGCCAAGCTCTGGCTTCTGGTCCTTACTTGGGCAGCCCCTCTCTTACATTATCAAGTTGGCACTCATCTTATGATGAGCATTACTCTCTGACCTGGTAGTTCCTCCACCTGAGTCACCCAATGCCTCTACCCATGCCTGGCTTCCTGACACTTAGTGCCATAGTTTTGAAAACTACTGTACGTTATCAGAAATTTACCAATCCATAAATTCAGCAATAACAATATTGTGGTGGAAAACTACAAATAATCCATTTTTATAAAAAAATCTTCATTTGAAATAGAAGGATTCATTGGTTGAACTGAACTTAAAAAGGTTGCATTGATTTTTCTTTGAGTCTGGCCCTTTATTTCAAGTAAATAGATATGAGATTTGGTGTGGGTCTGAATCCATAACCACACTATCACACTTCTTTTCAAAGGAAGCAGCTTTGTGATTAATCTGCCACAATGAAAATGAAAAGTAAATTTCTATAAAAACTCAAATATTCTACCCCCCTCAAGTGAATAATTATTAGCATTAATTAAGATAATGTAAGATTTTACAAATCAAAATGAGTGAAATTAGGGCAACAGCGCCCATGTTGACAATAATAATGTTGACACTTTGTCAACATGGTCACTGTTGCAACTGAGTTTCCAGCCTTGCCTGCTAACATGTCTTACAATACACAGGGGGCGCTTGACAAGTTGCCCCTTGACGTGTCTAACGTTATGATTTAATCTGATGGCAATATTGAATGGCGGGTACTTCATCCTAATTAGGAGTGCTACCAATTTGACTTGCTGATCCCCGCACAAGTTATTCCTTGGCTCCAAACCTTACATGAAACTCCCCACCATGCCACTTCCTTGTGGCCTTATGGCTTTCCCCATATAGTATATTAACCATTATATTCTACAATAAATGATACCTTGTTCTTATTATTCTGTTCTTTCTATTGAACTGTTGTCTTCCCCAATTCCAAATACTGAATCCTCATTGGTTCAGTTGCAACATCACTGTCAACTCAAAACTCAAAATCTCCTATGTTTTTTGCTAGTTGTGCTAGCTTAATCCCCATTTTTAAAGTGTTCAGGGGTGCAAACCCAGAAAACATGACAAAATTGTGGCCATTTTGAAACAATTTAATATTAAGCTTAATAAAAAACTCAATTTAATCTGATTTTTTCTTTATGTTTACTAATAAAAATTAGTTTATTTTTTTATTTATTTTCACGACGTAAAAGTGTCAATGTTGACACTTTTTAAGCCAAACTTATTTTTAATAATGAAACTGAAACATCTACAACAAAAAAATTAAGTGTGGATTTAAAAATATTTTTTATTGCATTATTATATTGAAAAAGACATTACACATACAGTTGATTGTTAAAATGTTTATCTTATAAATATATATGTGGCACTTATTCTGGGTTTAATATATTAAGTAGCTTGGTGGCTAACAGTGCTCCAATAATTTAAGTATGAGTTACTATGTAAGTTACTATAGAATTTATTATTAAAAATAATGTCAACACTTGGAAATGTTGTTTATTTGCTTGTGATCATCTGCCGGGGTGAATTTAAGCAAATTAGAGTGGCACAATTAAGCTTAAATTAATATGTCACCTCCTATAAAGAATGTTGTGAGTGACATTGTAAACACTTTACCCTTTTCATTACTGAAGGCAACTTTCTTAACAACTTTCAATATATGCAATGGTAAAATATCATATTGCCACTACCCAAATATAATTTTTAATAAAGAAATAAAGAACTTTGATTATTTTTTTACTTATTTTCATATTTTTTTAATTTTATTATCTGAGCAAAAATACACAGAAAACGTTTAATATTTGCTGGCCCGCATAAATTTAATTAAGCATACTATGATTTTTCATAGTAAATTTTCAAAAAAAAGGTTGACAGTGACAATGTTGTCAAAAATGATGTCTACAATTTTTCTAATTGACAGTGAGAATTTAGCTTTTTTTTACTAATTGTCACTCATAATGTTGACGCTTTTCATTTCTCATATATAAAACTTTATGTTTTACATAATAAAATCATCTGATTTTTTGATATGTTGTATTTTTAACTTTTCTTTTTCATATTTTCAAATTTTTAAAGTAAAATCTTTATCTAAACATAGTACTTTTACATAAATCTCTTAACTTTTAACTTGTTGCAACTGAACCAATGAGGGTTCAGTATTTGGATTGGGGAAGACAACAGTCTAATAGAAAGGACAAGAATAATAATAATAAGGTATTGTTTATCGTAGAATATTGTGATTAATATACCATATGGTGAAAGCCACACAGCCACAAGGGGGTGGCATGTTCCATGTAAGGATTGGAGCCAAGGAATAACTGTGTGGGATCAGCAGGTCAAATTGGTAGCGCTCCTAATTAGGAGAAAGTGCCTGCAATTTGATATTGCCATCAGATTGTTCCATGTCATTAGATACATCAAGTGGCAACTCATTGAGCATCACCTGTTTATTGTAAGATACATTGGCAGGCAAGTCTGGGAACTTGGTTGCAACACCCCCTTGCCCCCTGCTTGTTGTCAGACACCAGGATTGGAGTCTGCGGGAGATCTGGGAAGGTCTGCACAAACAACCTTTGTGTGGGGATGGCGTGGCAGGGGTGCAAGCAATTTTGGTGGAGCGTCTTGGTGTTCCCTTGGGCATCCTCAATCCAATAGGTGTGATTGTCATAGACTGCAGCTATCTTGAAGAGCCCTAGGTAATTGGGCTCCAATTTAGCCAAATTGAGGTT
Source organism: Entomophthora muscae (assembly GCA_014839935.2). Taxonomy (NCBI): domain Eukaryota; kingdom Fungi; phylum Entomophthoromycota; class Entomophthoromycetes; order Entomophthorales; family Entomophthoraceae; genus Entomophthora; species Entomophthora muscae. Next base: position 258,760 of record QTSX02006491.1, read on the forward strand.
GAGGGTGTAGACAGAGTCACCTACAGCGTATCTGGCTTCAAGGTGCTTTGACCCTCCCTCAATTTGTTTATGTTCAATTTCTTGGGCTTTGGCACGCCACTGGTTTAGGGATGGAGTTGTCAACAGTGGGGCTTTCCGGGAACTGTAGACCGTAACTTCCCCTGTTTAACTCCTGTCAGACTGTCAGGCGTCCCAAAGGCCAAGGCGCTGGGACTGCACCCGGTGCATCTGTTGATTCTTGCTTGTAAAATAAGTAGAGCGGTGGGCAAGTGTTCAGTCCATGCGGTATTGGGGTGCTCCTGTGAGAGCTTTGCAATCAGCTGGACCAGGGAGCTATTTAACTGTTCCACACAACCATTGGCTTGCAGATGATAAGGGGTGGTAACTATCCATTGGAGGGCATTCTTGGCACAGTATGTCTTCATGACCTGTCCAACAAGTTTGGGGCCACCATCTGTGATGAGACATTTGGGTTGCCCAAAGCAGGCCACAATTTCCTTGCCAATGAAGCGGGTGATGGTGGTGGCAGTGTGGTTAGCTGTTGCCCAAGCCACTGGCCAGCGAGTGAAGTAGTTGATGGCGGTTATGATGTATTTCTTTCCCAGTCTGTCTTCAGGGAGGGGCCCAACCACATCAAGGGCCCACTGTTTGAAGGGTTCCATGGCCTTGATGGGCAGGACAGACTTGGGAGGTGCAGGTTTTGACATATTCTTTTTGCACAGTACACACGTTTTGAGGAGGTCCAATATATCTTGGCGCATGCATGGCCACCAAACCTTTTGTTTCATGATCTCAAAGAGGTTAAGCCCCCTGATATGACCCAGGGTTTGGTGATAGTGCAATATTGTGCCATCTTGTTGTGTGGTGGGAATGTAAGGTGTCTTCTCACCTGTCTCTGCCCAACAGCAGACGTTACCAGCATCAGTGGTGAACTGACTTTTGTTGTCTTTCAACTTGGAGATGGTTACCAATTTAAGGCCCTTGTAGCGAGTTGCCTCAGGGCAGAGGTAGAGCATGGGCCAATCTGGATCCAAACCATTGTCCCCAGTGATGGATGCTATGTAGAGTCACAAAAGGGCGTCAGATGTGACAAGTTCCTTCCCAGGCTTGTACTCAATGCACAACTGGTAAGGGGATAGACGCTCAACTCATCCTGCTTGGTGGCGTGTCAAGTGGGACTGTGTGTTGAAGTACTGAAGTGACTTGTGGTCTTTCAGAACGCGGGGTGGGAAGGTAGCTCCTTCCAGGTAACAGCGCCACTTCTCAACCAGTGCACAAATGCTGTCAACTCTTTATCATGAATGGGATAGTGTTGTTCTGAGTTGGTAAGTTTCCTGGACTCATATGCCACGGGGAGGAAGACACCATTATCAGTTTCTACCCTTAGCATGCCCCCTATGGCCCTGTCAGAGGTGTCAGTCTTGAGTTTGTATTGGTAGTTTTGATTGGAGAACTGCATTACAAGTGCCGTTGTATGTCTCTGCTTCAATGTTTTGAAGGCTTGATCTCTGGCAGGGGTCCAATGGAAGTGCTATTTAGTGTTGAGGAGCTCGGTGAGAGGTGCAATTAGTTCCCTGCAGTTGGGAATGAACTTGCGCACATAGGCAACCATGCCTAAGAATGTCTGCACCTGACCAACATCCGTAGGAGGTGGCATACTGGTGATTGCCTTGATTTTGGAAGGGTTGGACTTTATCCCTTGAGCAGAGATGGTGTGCCCAAGGAACAGCAGCTCCAACTTGAGAAACTTGTATTTGGAGGGTTTTTCTTTTAGCTGGTTTTTCCAAAGGGTGGCAAGGACAGCACACAGGTGTTGAAGATGTGTGGATTGATCTTGACTGAAGACAATAATGTCATCAAGGTTTACAACAACACATTTACCAATCAATTCCGCAAATGCTTTATTTATCAACATGGCAAAGATGGAAGGAGCATTGGTCATTCTAAAGTTCATGACCTGACACTTGAACAACCTGTAGCATGTACGGAAGGCAGTTTTTACCTCATCCCCTGGTGCAATGCGGACCTGGTTGTACCATGCAGTGAGATCAATCTTTCTAAAGACCTTCACACCCGCAAGTGTGTCAAACAGGTTGTCAATTAACGGCAGGGGGTACTTATTTTTAACTGTCACCTCATTTAGGGTGTGGTAATCTATGACCAGGCAAAGGGACCTGTCCTTCTTTGCTACAAAGAAGACAACCACCCCGTATGGAGAGTGCGAGAGGCAAATCAAGCCCTTTTCAAGCGCGTTCACAAGGTGCTAGCAGAGGGTCTCATCTTTTTTGGTGTGAGACAGTACAAGGAACGTGCTTTAGGTAACGACCCTTGGAGCTGTACAGAGTGCTGGATCTTCTGGGGAGGAGGTAGTTGGTCCAGTGTTTCACTGAACATGTTCTTATATTCCTTGAGGAGTGTGGTAAGCGCTGGTGAAGGTAAAGTGGTCAAGGGAGGGGCCGCAGGTGGTTCAGCACAAATAACTTCAACTGAGCATTGGTTGAAGTCTAGTTTCCCCCTTGAAATTGTATGAGCCTGTTTCTTTTATTCTGACAAACACAGTATTGTGAAGAAACTTGCTCATTTAAACAGGATAGATCTGAAAGCCTATCCCATTTCTATTGAGGGTGATAACGGACATATCCCAGTCAATGTAGGGACAATTGTGACAAAGCCAGTCAAGGCCAGCAATTACATTGTGGCTGAGCCCTGCCATGATTGGCCCAGAGAGCTTGACCTGGATGTTTCCCATTCTCACAGAAAAGGGAAATGTCTTGTGAGTAATTGCCACTCTGCAGGAGTCAGCTACTTGTACTGCCTTGAATCTGCTGGGTACACGGTCTAGCTGCTGTACATCAGCAAACGCCTGGTCCACCATAGTGTGGTTAGCCCCGGTGTCTACCAACAATTTGTGGGTGTTTCCATGAAGACAGAAGGGATAAGCCAAGCAGGTTACTTTATTGAGGGAGTGACTTGCTTGAAGCACAGGGTTGTCACTATGAACCTGGAAGACGTCAAGGGTTTCAAATTTGTGTACACTATAGTTGCAGGGATTCTTTGCAAGGAGGGATTGAGAGTGTGGGTCAGGTGGGGTTGTAGGACCTCTCATGTCTACAACCCCCAGGCTTTTCCTGGGTCCTTGATTTGGGCTGGCTGGAGCTCTCCCTTGCGGGGGCGTTTAGTCCCATTAGCCTGCTGACAGGGCTGGCAGCGGCCTACTTGGTTGTGGGCGCTGCCAAGTGTTGCATGAGGTTGAGGTGGGGCATCATTTTTACAGCAGAAACCCATTGAAGCCTGGTTGCTGGCCTCCACAATGGCTTTGTAACAGTCATCAATGGAGGTGCAGCAACCTATGGGGACCCACTTACAGATATGGGGCTTGAGCCCATTGATTATCAGGGTCAGAAGCATAGTGTTTCTTTTGGTCACAGCTTCTGGGGTGGCAGCAAAGTATTTGGGAACAGATCCAGTCTGTTTGATTGCTAGAAGGGGAGTTCTCACCATAATAGGCGAAAAGGTTTTGCTGTAGCAGGACTTTGCGGTGTCCCTGAATGTTGCCCAGGTGACTTTGATTTCCTGACTGTCCCAGTTGGTAAACCACACAGCAGCGGGCCCTGTGAGGCGCCCAGATGCAGTAGCAACTCACATGGGCTCTGGTACTTGGCAGATATGAAGGCGGGTTTTGGTGGAGTGAAGCCAGCTGACAATGTTGGCTCCTTTGACCCCATCCGCAAAAGATTCCAGCTGAAGGTTGAGCATATACTGTGAAAAGTCCAACTGAGGCAGGATGATGCTGGTGTCATGCTGTCCAAGGTGGAGTCAATTGTACACACTTTTAAGAACTAGCTGGTCTTGGTAAATAACATACCCGCCGAGGATATCCCTCTTGGGGATTGGCAGGAAGGTCTCTTGATGGGGAGTAGCCATAAAGCCTGTACTCCGTCATTTCTTAGGGGGAATTTTTTCTTTAGGTAGGTCGTGAACCTACCACTGCTACTACTATTGCAACTGAACCAATGAGGGTTCAGTATTTGAATTGCGGAAGACAGCAGTCCAATAAAAAGGACAGAAATAATAAGAATAAGGTATTGTTTATTGTAGAATATTGTGATTAATATACCAATGGGGAAAGCCACACGGCCACAAGGGGGTGGCATGTTCCATGTAAGGATTGGAGCTGAGGAATAACTTGTGCAGAATCAGCAGGTTGAATTGGTAGTGCTCCTAATTAGGAGAAAGTGCCCGCAATTTGATATTGACATCAGATTGGACCATGTCATTAGATACGTCAAGTGGAACTCATTGAGCTCCCCCTGTGTATCATAAGATATGTTGGCAGGCAAGTCTGGGAACTTAGTTGCAACAAACTTGTTATTTAAAACTATAATAAAATAAGAACTATACAAGTATTTTTTAACTTTTAAATGCCAATAAAAACCCTATAAGGGTTAATTATTATTTAGTATGTTTTATAGTGTTTTTTTGTTTTTTAAATACATTGCTTTATTTTAAACCCTTTTACTTATTATTTTAGGACAAGAACACCTCAAAGCAACCAAAGGGTACCAAGTGTCTCTCCAAGCCCACCAAAGCCATCAAGAAGAAGCCTGTCTCATCAAAGAAGGCCACTCCCAAGCCCTCTCCAAAGCCCTCCCTTGAGCCCTCTCTTGAGAAGAGCCCCACTCACTTCACTGGGGGGAGAGGAAACTGATGGTTCAGTCACTGACCACAGTTTTTATAACTCTGCTTCAGACAAGGAACCTACCAAAAATCAGTGCCAGGCCAAGAATTCCCCTCCAAAGGATTAGTCTTCTACACATGAGGAGCACCAAGATATGCCCTCTTCTGCTTCCCCCCACCAAACTCCCCTCCTTCAAGTTCATCTGGGGATGATACAAAGCCCCGCCCTGATTACTTCCCTGGCTTCCGCCATGCTCCTGCTGGTCCATGAGACCCTCTTATGGCCCACAATATCTGCAATATCAATGGGAAGCTCAAGGTTCCTTCCATCTTGTCAAAATACTTCCTCATAATGAGCGTTAAAGGGGGGCGGCCATGATAGAAATGGTTACATCTTCAGCTTCAATAATGCTAACCAGGGCTTCAAGAGCCGCCACTATACCTGTGAGGATTGCTCCTGCCTAGTGCGGCTCAATACGGAGCGCTGGGACTTGGTACAGACCATTAAGAGTGAGCATACCTGCATCATGCCCAACACAACCATTGTCTGCCTTCTCAAATGGTATCTGGTGCAGGTCATGCCCACCTCAAAGGACCTTTCCCCAACCCAGCTGGCTGTGCTTGCGTGCAAGTACCTCTCCCCCCAACCTCAAGATGGTGTCAACCTGCACCCAGTTGGTCAAGTTTGTGAGTGATAGGCGCCAAGCCTCAAACCCCTGGCCAAGAGTGCCACCACAATTGAAGACCTGGTCCTTTCTGATGCCCTCAAGAAAACTGAGGATGTAGAGATGTTCCTGCTCCATGGCAATGGGCAGGAAGTAGAGGATAGGATCATTGCCTATGCCACAACCCAAAATCTGGAGCAGCTCAACACTGCTACCACATGGCTGTGCGGCGGCACATTTGCAACCTGCCCAATCCTTTTCAAGCAGCTTTGGGTCCTGCACAGGCAATTTAATGCCCAGGTTATCCCACTTTTTTCTCACTACTGCCTGGTACCAAGACTGAAGTCTACACCAGAGCCTTTAAGATTGTCTGGGATGCTTTGATCTCCCTTCCCACCAACCAGCTCCCCCCTCCCACCCACACCACAAGGGCCAATCCCTCCTCCGCTGAGAAGGATGAGTCCACCCTAGCCGCAGAGCAGCTAGCTCATGCACACTCACTTGGGCCAAAGGTAATTTTCATGGACTTTGAGCAAGCTCAGTTCAGAGCCTTTGAGGCCACCTTCAATGGAGAAGTACAGGGATTCTTCTTTCATTTTGGCAGGCCCTCATCAAACACCTCAATATTGAGAAAGAGCTTTTTGAGAAGTATCTCAATGATGGTAAAGAAAAGTGCTGCTTTGCTATCACCCAGTTTGCTGCCTTGGCTTTTGTGCAACCAGAGCATACTGGGATTGACTTTGAGGCCCTCCTGGAAGATGATTACATCAAGAAGCACTCCACCATCTTCAAGGGCTACCTTGATTACTTTGAGCGGCAATGGGTAGGCAAGAAGGTGACTGCCCAGAGAGGAAAGAGCAGGGCCACAGCACCATGGAATTGCCAGAGCGCCTGCCTCAAGAGGGAGATGAAGACCACGTCCAGCCTGGAAGTGTGACACAAGCACCTGAAGGTGAAGTTTGGGTCAAACCCCAATTACAACAAGTTCTTCTCCAAGATGCAGGAGGAGCAGGCCCAGACTGTTTCCAAGTTTCACAACCTGGCCAACTGGGTGGCCCCCAAGAAGAGAAAAGGTAAGAACCAGGACTACCAGGAGAATGTTCAGAAAGTGGTGAAAAAGAAGTACAAGGTGGCAGAGATCAAGAAGTACCTAGAAGATGTTGCAACTGCTCTTGCTGGTGACTTTAATTAGCCCAATTAACCTTGCTTTGCTTTGCCTGTATATTTTTTACTTTTAGATTATATATTTTTATTTTTTTGGACATTACTTATCTTTTTAGGTATAAATGTTTAGTTTAAGATACAGTTTCAATATGGTTTTGTAAGAAATATCTTATATTTTGTTAATTTATCTTTAAGGTATGAGATATTTTCAGTTGTGCTTATATAAAGTATAATAAATTAAAATTAGAATTTTCTTATATTTTGTAGTTATTATGATATATAAAATATCTTTATTTTTGGTTCATTGGAATTTTAGTTTTTATAGGAATAAAAAATAATTTTATAATAAAGAGTGTAACTTACATAGTAAATTGAAAAATACTTGCTTATATCTCCTTATTCTTATTACTTGTGATATTTTTTATTGCATTTTTGGACTCTCTGGGGTCATTTTACTATAATAATCTATTTAAAAATATTTTTATATATTAAAAGTGTTGACATCCAGGAGACAACATTATGTAAAACCAGGTCATCACTTTACTATAGTGTTGACATTAAAAGTGTCAACATTTTTAGTGTTGACATGGGCGGTGTTCCCAAAATTAGCATGAAAATATGAAGCACAAAATTTTACACAAGGTCTTAAAAAAGATGCAAAAATAAACAAAAGTGAGACAAAAATAAAATAGAATTTAAAAATATATTTTCATTATTCCATTTAGATAACTTATGATATAAAATATCTTGAGTGCTTAGTACTTGGTTGATCCCCTTTGGCTTTGATAATTGCTGCAAGTCTTCTGGGCACTGAGTGTGTCAGGAACCACTTCCTGACATCATCAATCATTATTAAGGAATTTAAATTGGTCACTTTCATTTTCTTAGGTATTTAGATTTCCAATCTACAGTTCCCAACCATAGTTTAGATTTACTGTAAGGCATCAACAAATTCTCTGATCATCCAATCCCCCAGTTGATTGTTTCACATCTTTAGCATTGTGAAACTTCATATGGCTTAAATCAAACTCCAACTGAAAATGTTTCGTTGCTGTGATCTACATTGAGTTCATCTCTTGGGTTCTTGATTTACAAACTGTTGAGTTTCATGTCTTCCTGTGTTGTCTCTACTGCTATTTAAGTGATGGATTTATTTTCTTAATTCTTGTTTCTTTAATAAAAACTTTATCCTGTTCCCAAATCCCAGATTTGCCACTTTTGCTAGAGCATATTGAAATAGAAAACCTTGCTAGTGCCTAAAATGCTTACTACTTATGATGTGATGGCTTGGGTGTATTTGCTTTGTTACTATGTACAACTTTCTTCTTGGTCTTTTACCACACTGAATCAATATTATTGGTTGAGTTTCCTGCCATGAAGATTATATGCACCACAGTTGGGTTGATGAAAAGAGCTTCCTTGCTATAAATCAATATAGAATACTGGATGAAGAGCAGAGACCTTATTCTTATAAAGTGGGTCCCTGACAGAATGAACAAGATTTTAGAGAGTTTTCATAGAAATTGCCTTTCATGCTTTTACCACTTCAGATTTTAAATCCACCATAGATTTTTTGAAGCCTTATGGAAAATTAGATTTAATGACATTCCAAAGATGCTCAATGTGATTCAAATCTGAGCTTTAGTAAGGCCAATCTAAACAAAAAAGCTATTTGGTACAGTAATTTTAAAAGCTATGACAACAAGCAAAAATACTTTGGATTTAAGCAGAAATAACTCAGATGTAAACAAAATTAAAAATAAACAAATTTATATTGATTTAAAATAGATTTTTTTATTTTTAATTTTGTTTAAATATGAGTTATTTTTGTTTAAATCCAAAGTACTTTTGCTTATTGCCATAGCTTTTAAAACTAATTTACCCAAGTATTATTTTACTATCTTTTTGGTGTGAAAAGTGATATTATCTTGCATAAAGATATAATAGGTTGGATTTTCAAAAGATCTCATAAATAGATAGATATTTTAATTCAGGACTTTTTTTATAGACTTTTCAGTTATAGATTCACTAGCTGGCTGAATCCCTCTTTGTATTGGCTGCAAAGCAGCCCCAAAACATGGCACCCTGATGACCATTTCTGTCAGAAATCCATCCTGTAGGAAGCAAAATCCCTACCCAATGGGCCAAGGCATAAGGATTTAAGCCAGTAAATAAGCTTTCAATGATAACATATATCATTTCTAGGTGAAAGATTTTCTAAATAAGCTATAGCATCCAAAAAGATGATCAAAACACCATAAAACATGTAGGCCCCCAATTATGATAACAGAAAGACAGTAGCAAGAGAATAGAAAGCATTAGCTGAATTCCGGCTAGTTGGTTCTGATTTAGACATAAGCTTCTTCTTAATGAAAGAGAAGCCAGAGGACAAGGGAGTGATATATCATCCACCTGGTACTACAAGACTTCATTCTTCATTCTGGCAGTAAGACACCTTAGTCCTGGTGCCTGGTCTAGAATGTCAGGAATGTCAGGAATGTCCTTTTTGAAATTCCTGACAATTATTCTTTGGAGAAGTCAACTACAAAAGGGCACTCTAAACCAGGTTTATTAGGAAATAATGAAAAGGCTAAATTAGTTAACATTATCTGTTCTATTTTACCTTTTAAAAACAACCCGGTTGAATATGATTATTGTGTTAAGTCAGGGACAAGGATCAAACCCAAGACTTTCCTGGACTTAATTGGTCAACTATGTGATAATGTTAATGCTAATACTATTGCAAACCAATTGTTACCTTCAACAGAAGATTTCAGCCAATCAACTGGTGCCAAATCAACTTTGAACCGTTGCCAGACCATCCAGGGTGGCGTTTACACAGCGGTTGACACTATTACTGTTGATTCTAGTTCCAAAAACTCTGGTTCTGTTGTCTTTACTTCCCCAGTTCTTCAGCCATCAGCTGGAGAAATCTGGGGCTTCTCCAATGCTGGATCTTCTGGGTTGGCCAATAATTTCAGTTAAGATACATATTTGCTGTGGAGAACATGTTTATGCTAAATTCATTTACAAAAAGCTGTATTATGAGTTCCAGTTGCCCCAAATTCTCCAAATTCTCCAGATTCATCCCCAAATCTTCTGATCTCCTTTATTTTCCATCTGACCATTTTATTACTACCATGCTATATAAGGCTGGTAAGTTACATTTTAATACTTGTTCAATCAATAAAGTCTACATTCACTCAAGTGAATTATTGTCTATTTTTAGCTTGACTTAAATCTTTTCTTAACCCTAACCATGAGATTACCAAAGACTTTTTTTATGGAGTATCTTGGGTATAAATGGGTTTACTGGATGATCTTGTTGCCGGCTGTACTGACCAGCATATTGATAGGACTGCGTGCAGACTCTGGTACTTCTCCTGAGGCTCAATACTTGGATAGCTCCTGGCGCTGGATAATACCAGGAGTATGGTATACCGCTACCCTTTTTGTCCCACAACCCACATCATAAGGAGGAACCTCAGAATTACCAGTCCATCAACAAGCCAGCCAAACCCCAAGTCTTCCGTCCCTTGGTGTCTACCTTCCTCTTGTGCTACTTAGGGGTGTACTTCTTCCTAGGACAATTTAACCTGCTTTCAGGCCGGTATTGCTTATTTGGAGAAATATTTTACCTTGGTATGGTGTCCTTGCCTGTGGGGTCATTGGTAACTGGACTAAATCCTTCTGCTATCATTCATCACCTTGGAAGATTACTTCCAAGTGGGTGGGTGCCTGACATAAAATCAAGGTTAACAAAAAATATACCAACTGAAACAACACCAAAATTATAAGCTATTTAAACCCAAATCTTCCCAGGATGAAAAAATTGGGTAATGCCATGGCTTATAATGTCAAGCTACAAAAATAATAACTAATCAAGTGAGGTGAATAGCTTTATGGATTGAGCAATTGAAAAAAACATAGCAGCTTGAATATATAGTAAGGAGGAAAAGGATAAGCAGGGAATATGAAGCAGTTTAGCACAATTGTTACAGTCTGTGAGGAGAGTAGAGGAGTTAAAACAAGTCTCAAACAAAACATCTAACTTAAAAAAACATACTTCATGGCCTCTAACCTTTCATCATTAGTGCAACCACTTAAAAATATAGACCAGGCAAGACAACAGCTGCTTTAACAGCTTTGAGTGGCAAGAACAGGTCTTAACCACTCTCTGGAGATATGAATATCAGTTAGAGAGCCTGGTTTTTTGAACTTAAAGTTAATCATGTTATCAAGCTGAATTACAGCCTCTGATTGGCTAGAACTGGTCTGGTTCTCATATATACACTCAATTTCCAATTTTTCATGAGTTTTTGCAAATAAACTCAAGCGCAAAGCCTTCAGAAAGAGGTTTCTGGGTTCAAATCCTGTATATGAAGGAAATTTAAATAGTTTAAAATTACTAATATTCTCAGATTTGATTTATTCTTCATGTTGTTCTCCTTTCTTCCAACTAGTTTGTTTAGAAATATGAGAAATCACTAAGGATGAGGGGCCTTCCTCTTGAGCATTAGAGGTGTCCAAGTGAGTACCAGAATCATCAGAAAGGATGGTCCTGACAATTCCCAGCAGTGAATATTACACACTAGGTGGTTGCCCCGTCCAAGGACAGAATTAAAGTTGAATTTAATAAATCAATTAAATATATTTTATTGTGTTTTCAAGCTGGGATCACTTATCATATGTTCAATTAAAATTTATTTAATTGCTTTCTTAAAACATAGTTTCAATTATATTTATTTAAATTTAAAATTAAAATTGTATATTCCAAGTATAAATAAAAACTAAACCTAAATAAGTATAGTATCGCTTTTAAGTTTAGTAAAGATAAACTAATTATTTTAAAATTTAGTAGTTGCTTTTTTAAATCCCTTCCCAATGTAGAGCTGATCTGCAGCTTTTAAATAAGCTATTGGACATCAAAACTGGCTTAGTATTCACTGAGATACATTGATCTTAGTTTTTTAGTGTGCATTAAAAGTAAATTTAGATAATTTCAAATCGAGTCCGAGCCTTTGATTATGATGCGAACCCGATTCCAGCCCTTGACTATATATCTCAGCATCTAGAGCAGCTAGAGCTATCATGTTTGGTACCATTTTGATCGGAATCATCTGAAAAATTTATCTACGTCCTCTAAATTTCATGAAAATCATCATATGGAAGCATAATTTTATCATAGTTAGTTTACTCCACTGATGTTCTTTTGGGATGAAGCTGTGTCAAGCAAGGTCTACTCTGAACAATATGCAGCCATTTGGATCAGGTGATGCATCCAGTTGGAATATTCTATTATTTCACTTGAAGAATAAGAATTTCGAAATGTCCAAGCCAACCATTTCCTTGTTTAAACTAATATTTATATTTATAATTTAAACTGTATTGCTTTAAATTGACCAAGCTCTCTTTTCGTCATCAATTCAATCCTTAGCACAGAGCATAACCATCCAATCGTGTAAAACAATCTAAAACAATGCTGCTTCTCTTCCAGTTTTAATCCACCCATTCTAGAGTCGGGTAATCTAGAAAGATAAGCCACTTTGATATGGTTGAATAGGGTTAGCCACTTATTAAAATGCAAGTAATCAAATACAAATTTATTAAAGTTCGAGTAGCTTATATTTCAGTTCAACATGATTTGGACCACACTCCACTAAATTCAATCCGTGTACTTTTAAAGATGCATATAAGGGATTGAATGTAAGGATGAGCCAAATTGAGCTTGTGGCTTAACAATCAACTTTTAAAATCAAATTTAAGTAAAAATCAATTCAGTCAAATCCCTTACGGCTTGAGCCCACTCGAGGCGATATTACAGACAGACAGACTCACTTTTATATATATTAAAAATTCAGAGTTATAGGCTTCATCAGGTTGGTGATAGACATTTTGCTGTCTCTGAGATCCACTGAGCAGCATTTTAGCCTCATCAGACCAAATTACCTTCTCTTAAAGGATATAGGGTAATTTATATATTGGCAAGCAAATGCCAATTGTTTACCCTTATTTTCTTGTTTTAGGAGTGGGTTTCTTATTGTGATATGACTATAATACCCCTGCTCATGCAACCTATTCTGAACAGTACCATTAGAAAGATCAATATTCAAGCTAATCTTGATACTTTCTCTAATTTGGCTAGCTGTTATAAACCAATTTTGCTTAGCTATTCTGATTATAGATCAGTCATCTCGAGCTGTAGTTTTTTTAGGGTGGCTTGACCTTGGTTGATCAATCAGAGTTAGTTTTTTGAAACTTCAGGTAAAGTTCTTGAGCTGTTTCAGTACCAACCCTAAGCTACTTTGCAATTTTTTTGAGACAACCCCATTTTTCCTAGACTGGATAATCCAATCACAGATATATTCAGGTATCTCTCTTGTTTTAACCATCTTTTTGTTCAATAGATTCACTAACCTCAATTCTATTATCTAGGTAAGTTTCAATGAGAGATTCTATCTCCTATGCATTTTATGAGCATAAATACTTTTTTGTGTCAAAGCCATATTATTCCCACCTTTTTTTTAAAAAATACTCATTTTGTAGCTTTTGCTTTTTTACTCATTTCTTTCTCTGTACCTGATAAAAGATTTGCAGTGCATCTATTAATGCCACTTTCAGTGATTTTTCTTTATTATGATTTTTCTTTAAATGATTGCAGAGTCTGGTTAATTTTTGTATTGATTGTGTATATATTCGATTTTATTTTATTGTTGATTCAATTTTATTCATTTATTTATCTTTTTAGGCCTTGCATGAATTTTAGCAGTCTATCTTTTCATGCTAGTTTTACTCATTTTTGATTTGTAAAATCTTGCATCATCTTAAATAATGCTGATGACCCATTAATTAAGGAGGGTATTGTAAAAGCTCTACAAAAATAATACTCTTTTCTATAAAAATTACTTTTGAGGCTTTCGAAAGATTGCCAAGCTTTTTAAAACGTGATTATTCTATCTAAAGACTCAATGTAAAAAGTTCTAAGGTTTAGATTAAAGTTTTCTTTGAATAACAACAACTTTATCTATCAAAATGTAGCTCTTTATAAGTTTTAGAAAATACAAACATAAATTTCAAGACATATTCTTAACTACAAGTCGGCTCTACTTTTAAAGCAAACTATTTTTTACTTTATTCACTTTTGTAAAAATGTGGTCGCTGATGTTTTTTTTTGGCAGGCGCATGGCTTTTTCATAAACTTTCTCTTTCTTCAAATTTTCTTAACAGTCCAGAAGCATGACTATTTCCTTTCGTTTTTTAAATAAATCTGTTTTTCTTGAGTTAAAGTGTTGTCGCTATTAGTAAGATTTTTGAATGATCTCTAATATTTTACAAAGGTTCTGAAGCTGAGTTCTTAGATAAGATAATGGTAGAGTTCATAATTAAGGAGCCCACCTTTTTGAGACCTCCAGTTCATTGTATCGATAGTGCAACTAAGGCTGACACCTCTAGGGGTATTTCTAAAAAAGAATATCAAGCCATTCTTATCCATTCTAGTTAATATACCTTCAACTGCCTCCCCCGTTTCATTTAATCCTACTGATGCTAAGGCCTGTCTTCCCAAACTCCAAAGCTTGGATGAATTAATTTTTCATCTTCGAGAAGAAATGGGTGGGTTCGGCCTTGATTCAAATACAGTCAACCCCAAAAGAATCATACAGCTGATGGGAAGCTATTCCTCATGCGCAATTGACTGGAAAAAGTATGCACATTTCAATTCGCGCAACTACACTCGAAACTTGGTAGATTCTGGCAACGGCAAGTTCAATCTACTTGTCCTGGCGTGGGGTCCTGGGCAAGCATCACCTATACATGACCACTCTGATGCTCATTGTATCATGAAAATACTTGATGGTGAGCTTCAGGAGACGGTGTTTTTGTGGCCAGATTCAAGTAGTCTGAATCCTCTATACCCCACCCATACTACTACTTTTAGAATGAATCAGGTTGCTTATATGCACGATGAGTTGGGCTTGCATCGCATGGCTAATAACTCTTCTGCCAATGCGTTGTCTCTACACCTGTACTCGCCTCCTATAAGCCATGCTACCATCTTTCACCCTACCACTGGCCAAGCCACTAGATCGGCATGCTCACTCTACTCAGCACACGGAGAAAAATACCCATCTTAGACTAATAGATTTGTCTTAATCATCAATCTGTTTTCATTTCACAGAGTATCCTTCCGCGCCAAGAGGGCCCTGGCTGACCAAAGCCTGAGTGGTGAATTCCACAGATTTTCCTAGAAGCACAAGCCTAATCAAACAGGGGTAGACTCTCAAATGAATAGACATACTTATTTACTCTGGCATCTTAGCTAGCTAACAAGCATGGCTGTATTTTAATTTTAAATATTAGGGTCTGCAGCAACCAAGTGGAATTATTTTTATAAGAAGCCACATCCTTGCTAGCGTCTGTTCTGAATGATCTGCCCTCAGCCAATCCGATCTCAATTATTTTTAAATTTTATCAAATGCCAATAGTAAACAGATCATCATAGAATGTATAGAAATCATGTGTAAGGCTGAGAACATATATTCAAAATAAGCCTAAAGTCATTCAATACTCTGATGAATATCAGGTACTGAATACTCATCCATCAAATAGTACTTAAATGGTCATTTTCCCAAATGAATAACTTTTTGTTAGAAAATGTACTGATCCAAAAAAGATACAGATTTCTTTAAAGTCAATGTTTTGGTAGGAGCTGCAATGAATCCAAACTCTATAGTCAACCCTTTAATGCCACATACCCACTTAGGGGCAGTCCAATATTGAAGAACAAAACACTTTCTCTTATAGAAAGATGATGCCCGAGTGTTAAATATGCTTACTGTAGATTTAGAACCTGTTGGGAAAAATGCAGGGTTGTCAAATCCAACATACATGAGTTGCAATTGTCAATGTGATATGACTTTCCATTTAAATAAATTGTTTCTTTTGCTTTTTATTTAAATAAAAATGGGATCTTGTAGAAATGTTGCAGGTTTCAAGTTGTGGCTGTATATTCCAAGTGAGAGAAATGAACTGTTAGGAACAGGAAACAAACCATTCAAATCATCAACCAGAATTTACTATGGTTTCTATGTTTTTTTAAAAATTGTGGAATTATTAAATCCAAATGACTAAATTTCACGTTACAGATGAAAGCAACTAGTAAATTCAGAAATCAACTTCAATATCTGGAATCCAAAAAGAAAGTACAGAAAGTAAACTAGGTCAAAGCAAACCAAATCAAAGGCTCTACCCTGACTAAAATCAAGAAAAAATGCAAATTTGATAACCATGTTTAGATATAGAAATGAAGTGAAATGTAAAGTTGTCTAAAACAGGATTTGCTAAAACATTATGCACTCCAACATAATAAAATAGAAATATTGATTTTATACAAGAATAAACAACAAGAAAACAATAAATCAAACCTAAACTGAAAACCTAAATAAAACACATATTTAATCTAAAGTTTATTTTTTATTTTATCTTATATGGACAGACAGCACAGCACCTCATCAACCCCTGCAACAGCATATGGAATAGCCCATCTAAGGGGATGCCCCAGAGGGTCAAGGAACAGAGCCATAATACAGAATGATAGTGTCAATCCCAAGCCACAGGCATCTCACGTTGTAGTGCCAGCTAACCACAACCCACATCTCATGCCAGATATGGCAGTCTGAATCTAAAACATTAGTCACTCTCTTGGCCTGTCACTAAAGTCTCTCATACCAGGATCATTGTGAAAAATGAGGCTACATACACCTTCACTGTTTACCCAGTTATAAAAAAGCCTTGTACATTGGGCACCAGAGTTGCCAGTTAATGTTCTTGGCTATTTGGTACTTCTTATGAGCCCTTGGTCACAACTGAAGAGCCAGCTATGCCAGTGGTATATTCCACCATTGACAGTGATATTGCACACAAGAAAGATGCTTTGTTTTACACAAATGTATCTATCCTTGTTACAGATGTAACAATTTTGAAGCCCCAGGCAGAATCAAACCCGCTCCTAGTCATCTGGCGGGGCTAGCAGGCGGGGAGATTTGCCTGCACCTGGATTTTTGCTTTTTAAAGCAAATCCAGGTGCAGGAACCATTCCCGCCCTGATGGTAGCTGTGGGGCCTGTTCTGGGCCCCAAAAGCTATTCCCAAGCCTTGATGGGTTTGGCTGGGCCTGGGCAGACTAATTTTAGCTGCCCAGTAAACCCAGTTCAAGCCCACCCTCTGTTAAGTAATTTGGGGTCCCCAATTGGGGACCCCTTTTTTAATCAAGTTCCTTGAGCTCAAGAAAGCCTGTCAAACCAGTCCAAAAAAGGTGATCAAATTGGGAAAAACCCCATAACCCAGAAGCCAAACCTGCCAGAACCAATGACCAGCCAAGCCAAGATGGACCATCAAAAAGGCAAACAACTGTTCCTGAAAACTCCAAAAATGACCATGAAGCATCCAACCAAGCAGCAAAACCTGAGATGTCAAGCCTTTTCACACAGATAGCACCAGAAGAATGCCCAGAGGCATCTGCATGTGAGTAAGTATATAAATCAGAAGCACTTGAAAAAGTTCTGTATTGTCATCCTTACCAGATAAAGTTGTTATGAACCTTTGGTTCACCAATCTGTTTCCATACTTATTTTTGATACTCTTTCATCTGCATACACCCAAGTGTCAGCGCCCATCCCCTGGGATAGATAGCCAGACTCCAGTTGACAAAACCAAAGCCTTTGACTACTACTATCCACCCAATGCTCCATTTGGCCTTGTGCATTTCATTGAGTATTCCCCAAATCCTGATCACAAACCCTGGTCATTGGAAGACTTGCAGTGGTACATGTAAAGTTCTGTGGCCTACTTTTGGCCCTGAGTCAGGATGTATTTCTCAGAACATCAAAGAAAGTGGCCCACATGCAGGCAAAACCCCTCTGAAACCTGGAGGACCTAGCCAACACGGTAGATGAACGCTTTGTGTTGGCTTTTCTGGCCAAAGTCCCAATCCTTCCTTTGGAGTCCCCTCCAACTGTGGATGAGATGCTAATCCAGCTAGATTGCTTGCTGTCCTGATGTCACCCTGTCCTAAGACACCTAGAGGACCAACAGGAAAATGCGGGCTGCATGGAGCAAGGTAGGCTTAACCCGCAGCCCGGGAAAATTGGGTATCAAATCCTGCAATTGGTGGTATCCCAGGCAACCAATTCCTCCGGCCCAGAAGTCCCTTGGCCCAAAATAATTGGGTTCAGGAGCCCTCCAGCTGGGACGTCAGAGGAAGGCATTAGGGGAAATACACACTCTGAGTCCTCGGAAGGCTCCTAGCCAATTAGGGGACTGAGCCCTACATCCGGGTCCACTGCTCCTATTTTTCTTGGCCACAAACCAGGGGAAGATTGGCCAGTGGCTTTTAATGGGCTCCCCTTTAGATTGCTTTCCAATAGCCCCTTTCAAAAACTCCCAGCCCTATCACCCCCCTCTGCATATAATGGAAGCATGGGCCGTCAGGTCCCTTGCTTACCAATTCCAATTGTTGGTTAAAACTCCTGACTTTGCAAATCTTTTGTATTTTGAAGTTTTATTTAAATAATAAAGGTATTTGTCCCAACTCCCGCTGCTGTCCCCTCCTCCCGCTTTTTCCTGGTCTGCCTGCCCGTCTGTCCGCCTGCCCGTAGTTTTTGTTGGGAATTGTTCTGAGGATGTCAGGGAACCAACCCTAATTGGCTGGCTCACTAGTGTTTGGGAACTGGCGGGTTGCGGACTGGATGGGCAGGGCCCACCAAAGGATTGGTGCTAACTTAGTGAGGTAGGACATTGACTTGCCCACCCACAATCACGGACTGGCGGCTGGGACAATAGTATCTATTACTCCTGTGAGAGTAATATATACAATTCCAAAAAGCTTGTTGGCATGGTCCAGTGGGAGCTCAGCGGTAGAGGTAGGCATTGGTTTGGGGGTGACAGGTGGTTCCATGTCTATTTTGTGAGAGAGGGGGGCTAAACTAACTAAGTTTGGCTCCCATCCGGGTAAAACAAGCCACCAGGATGCCGCCCAGTGGAGAACTGGGACAGCCGCTCAAAGGGGGTACCACAGGGAGGACACAGAGGACATCTGAGGCAAGTATGCATTCAGAGCCATCAGCGCCAAACCAGTGAGCAACCAGGGTGTACAAGAGGGGACAGGAGGAGGCGTAACAGGAGCATGAAGGGGCACCGAGCTGCTCTTTCCCAGGGCAGGAGGCAGAAAACCCAAAATTTCCTCACTCACAAGAGCGCTCGAGGTGTAGTCTATGGTGTCTAAATCCAAGTTGTCACAGGTCAGGCTCTTTACCACAGCCTCACCTGAGAACAGGAAACTACTGGAGAGGTCCAAGAGACTGGAAGGGTTGTCACCCACAAGACAAGCAGAGGAGGAGATTTTAGACCATAGGTCTGGAGATGTTGACCATAATATCAGTAGAAACAGCGCCACAGAAAACACCACAAATTTCAGGACAGGGAGTAACATAATAATGATCCTCACAAAATTTGGGTGAGATTTGTAAATTTTTAAGTCATGCAAACAATAAAATTTGGGCTGAGCAAAGTACTCACAAAAGAGGGCCAGCAAGGGGCAACAGAACAGGCTCAGAAGCTTGGAGGAGGACATGGATAGCTTTGGTGGGGAGTTAAACTAAAAGCGGGTTCAAAACCAAAGAGATTAAAGGTAAATATCAAAATAAAGTAGGTTTCATATTGAATTTTAACTAAATTTTTTGGTTTCAAATATAGTTTTTGAAGACAAAAGCAAAAACAACAACAGCTGTATGTCCGAGTCTGTTTAAAAGAGTCCAGAAGAGAAGCCGGGTTTGAGGCGGGTTGGCACAAGGTAAGTTTGCTTAAAACAACTAACACTTTAATCTCTAGATGACAGAAGCTCAAAAAAAAGGGGTTCCACTCAAAATAAAACTAAAATTTGTGTGAAAGCTCTAAACTTTATTGGTAATGGAAAATTGACAAGCAGGGGACCTAAAATCCCCTGGCATTGTTAAAAGGGGATGGGTTGTTAGGGGGAGGTCACCTGACTGGCTTGCCTTGCATTTGATTGGCTGGACAATAAAATTTGCTGACTTGAGTCAGGGGAGTTGGAGAGTTTTGAATTGATTTCCAAACCCACCTCTGATTGGCTAGAATTGCCTTTAGAGTTTTGTTGATCAATTGCTTTCAGTGACACTGATGTGGGG
This sequence comes from Entomophthora muscae, assembly GCA_014839935.2. Classification (NCBI taxonomy): domain Eukaryota; kingdom Fungi; phylum Entomophthoromycota; class Entomophthoromycetes; order Entomophthorales; family Entomophthoraceae; genus Entomophthora; species Entomophthora muscae. Next base: position 278,467 of record QTSX02006491.1, read on the forward strand.
CACTTTGATTGGGCAATCCTAATGCTTTTCAACAACGGTTGACACCAGGCTAACAAATAATCTAAATTAATCAGGGTTTCTTCCATGGAGGGGGAAGAAGAGGGCAGAGACTCCACGGGGTATGCGACCACAAATCTCTCATCAACCGTGTGGGCTAAGTCCTCAAGAGAATTGAGAGGTTTAGCTGGGTTTTGAGGGGATTTCTTAGTACAGCAGGGAAGACTGTCCTATACAAAGCCAAAGGGGGCAGTGAATTTACACATTTGGTAGGCAGGAAGGAAGTTGTATTTATCTCTGAACAGGCAGGGTTTGGTAATATACCAAGGGCCTTCTTGGTTGTATCTGGTTAACTCTGTAGTTCTGGCCAAGGGATCCCAGGCTAGTATGTTGTTGGCAGTGTAGTCCTTGTACTCAGGCTTTAAGGGGTACTCTGTGAAATGGACAGGACCAAAGGGAGCACCTGGCAGACGGTACATAGCTGGCGGGCTGGCAGGGGGGTCAGATGATCTTTGAGTTAACTGGCAGATGACAAGAATAAAATATGGCAATAATTGGGGAAACCAATATTTCATAACATTTATTTAAAAATGACAATGGGGGTCAATCTCAGCCTGGCAGGTATTTATATCACACTGCCAGGCTTCACTACCTGGTTGGGTTTTCTGGGCTCAGGCAGGTTGGCATTGGGGGTCTCAGATGGCAGTGTGGCGCTCAGCACTGGCAGTTTGCCACTGGCTGCTTTGGGGTGAGAAGACTTTGAATCCTACTGTTTGTCAATTTGAGTATTGGGTGCCTCTGCAGGTTCAGTGCCTCCTCTGGGATTTTGGGGGAGTTCAGAATAACTCTCATGGAGAAAATTGCGTATTTCACTGAGAAAACCACCAGTGTCAGGCGTTGGCACCTCAGGGAAATTCTTGGCATCTTGCACTGGCGGTTTGCTTGCAGAATCTTGCAGGACAGCTAAGGGTTTGGGTCCTGGCGGGCTGGTAACAACTTTATTGATTAGTAGTGGATTATTGGGTTCCCAGTCTGTGGGTCTGGCGGTCCGCGAAGGGTTTTGTCCAGGGTTTGACTCTGGCTCTGTATTTTGAGATTTAGGAGCATCCAAATTGTCATTCCTGACAGAGGAGATCTAAACTAGCCCGTAACCTGTTACTTTCCCAGAGAACTTGGTCCGTCTGCCTGGAAGTTCTAGTAAAAGGGACCCCTCTGATATCATGTTGTCTCCTTGGTATAAAGTGGCTATGTGGATATTGGTGCTTATCTTCCTATTGTTCTGGTCCACCAGCCCTGTCTTTTAGAGAAAAATTTCCCTGATTTCTCAAACTCCAGGTTTTGCTCCTGGTCTTCTTTCTAATATCATCAGACATCTCAACCAGGTCCCTAACAACTTTGCATCCTATGGTTTGTTCCCTTGGTCAGCCTCTTACATTGAGGGATTGTTGACCCCTCCAGAATCCGGAACTACTGAAACCCCCTTTTTCCAACTTGGCCAATCCTCTCCCCACAGCAGTCTCAGCTCCCTCCATACCCTCCTTGCACCAGATCCCCATGTTAGATCCAGATGTTCCTCCCACCCGGGATTGCTCTCTGTGGTTGCTTACCAGGGCCTTGGTCATGGCCTTGGATGCATATTTCCCTCCCCTTTCACAGCTGGTCTCCTTTGGGAGGCCCCTTTGAGCGGCTATCCCAGTCTTGCACTGGATGGCATCCTGGTGGTTGGTACCACCAGGATGGGAGCCAGACGTTGTTAGTCTAGCCCCCCTCTCTTACAGTACACTCGCCCAAACGCACCCATGAATCCTACCAAATTGTACATGACAGCAAAGCAATCACCATTTACCCTTTGATTTTCAACGGGAAGTACAACAATCCTGCTGCCTACCTGGTCCCCATGGAACCACCCCCAACACCCAAACCAACCATTTCAACCTCATCCACTTCTGATGCCACTGGCCAGAGTAGTCAATTCCTGAGAGTGCTTTACCTGGCACTCACAGGATTGATTGATTCTGCCTTGCCAGCTGCTGGACATTGGGCTGTGGCTGGGAAGGCCCTTTCCTACCTGGTAAAGTTAGGTCCCATCATCTGGTGGGCCATGCCAGTACCTGCTTCAACTCCTCCTTCACCTAATGGAGCTCCACGGTACTCTTGGTATCCTGACAATCCTGTGTGTTGACTCTGATTGTAAGGAAATCCTTTCTTCCCACAAAAGGATTGGGGAATCAAGAAGTTAATAGGATTGAAAATTAAGAGATTGATTTCACATTTAAAAATGTGGAATCTTCATTGATTTTGGATTGTAAATCTGCTAATATACACTCAAGTAAAACACGTTCAAAAACCAAAAACAAACACATTTTTGATATACACTTGAAAACAAAGAGAAAAAGTAAAAACAAGCTGATTAATATAAGCTCTATATTAAATCCAACCAAAGCAGCTCTGAACAACAACAACAATAATGAAAGTAAACCATTAATTAATGATTCTTATATTGTTCAAACATTACTATCAACCAATCAGAATGTAAATAAATGTAGACTACAATCCAATCAATTTCCAACAGAGCCAGGTGCCCAATAAAACCCAAGGATACAACCAAGCCTTGGAAATAATCCTCATCCAGTAAATCCAAGCCTGCCAGCATATAGTGAAGGATCCAACTGCATCCTGCAAGTAAATCCAAGCTTTACTTCTTCTTGCCTTACAGACTGCAGCTTGTTGCAGTCCTGTAAAGCAATACTATATCTCCAAAACTTTCAGGATCTAATGGTAAACACAATGTGACTGTTGAAAATTGGCGTACACCAGCAGATTCAACAGAAGAATTAAGAGGCAGGGGCACACACACACTATATGCCTTTGAATGTGAAGATTCTAAAGACATCAACCAACTTGAATTGTAATGATTAATTTTATTGGGTCCTATACAAGTAGGTAAAAAACTCTGCCCCTTGGCGTTTACTGCCAACACCTTATATAGGGGTATTCTCATATTACTAATCACCAGTCACTGGCAATGCCTTCTAGGACATTCCAGCGCACTGTAGAGTCTTGATTGTGCTGGTGAAAAAAGGGACAACTTTCCATTTTAGGGCACAATGCCGCAATGCTGTGGCACCTAGCACAAGGGTGCCCCCTGCTAGTGCATCAGATATCACTCATATTTTGTATACATAAACTTCTATATTCAGACCTGGCGTCTTGGCGTTATTTCCTCTCAAAGCTGGCGCCTTGGCGCTTGATGTAAATTATTGTGGCGCTCTGGCGCTTGCAAATAAATGTACTGGCGTCCTGGCGCTCAATGTAAACTAGAGCGGCGCTCTGGCGCCAAGAATAATTAATACTGGCGCTGTGGCGCTTGTTATTTAAGGTGGCAGCAGTGTGGTGCAATAATACTTGGTAATGACGTCATGGTCCACTAATCATGTATTTAATTATATGATAAGTTGACACTAATTTCCAAAAGGGTAATTGATTGGCCCTGGTTGGTTTCCAATGGCCACCTAATAAGTTAAGCTTTCCACAATCCCTGGTCAACAATTCTTCACATATCCCCCCATTTGACCAGGGCTACTCTTCATTCTTTTCCTCATGAGCGCCTGCAATAATAGCCAACCTTTCTTGCGCTAAGTATACCAAGACCTCATGGCTGATATGACAGACAAAGATTGTAAAACATTTATGCAAATGCCGCGCTCTTCTTGAGTCCGGTTCCTGAACCAGCTACTTATTGTTAACAGTTGTCAGTTGCAGTCCCAGGACTGTGACACCACGGTGGCGGGGTCAGAGTGTGGCACTGTCACACATCTTAAAGGGGAAGAGGAGGTTGACTCTATTTTTGCGGAGACTGAGGCACCCCTAATCCGACTTCCTTGCCTTGGCTTTGAGGATCTACAAGATTGGTCCAATAATATTGTCCTTGAAACTGCTTCCTCCCCACTTGCAACGCTCTCTGCGTTACTTTGCGCTTGTTGCAACTCTGAGGAGTTGCCCTCTGTCTACCCTGCCATCATCAACTAATTTGGGATAAGCCATCACAAAGACATGTTATAGTGTATGTTATATGTGTATGTCCAGGCGTTGTTTGCCAAAGACAATACTGTGACACCAATCCGCTTGGGAGCTTGTTACCACGGTAGTTACAGTGTGGAGCAACTAATTGTGGAGGTTGACTTCTGTCTGCACGTCACAGCCAGAGACACCAGTGGCTTTTCTTTGTAGCATGTCTATACCATCACCCAGCGCAACCAATACATTTGTGAGGTCGCTTGCATCTGGGCATTGGAGCAGTCTGCCAATCCTGAGCTTTCTCGCACTCTTGGGCTGGACCTTCAGGCTAACACGCCCTGTTGTTTCTCCTTGGCCTTGCATTTGTTTGCACAGGCAGTGAAGGATAACAACCCGCAGTTGTATCTTCCCTTGGCCGCATCTGTTGCCCACTTCATGTGGTATCCTCCTGAGGCGTGTTCTTCTGGTGCTGTGGGTTTTGCAGGGTGTTGCCTTGAACACTTCCGCGGGCTAGCCTATCAGTCAAAGATATCCTTGCCAGCATGCTACTCCTACATGGAGGATGTACTGCTCAACTATCTTACTATAGGCTCTGCCTTCTCTGCATGTGGTGGGTGGGGACATCTGGTTAACAAGAGTAATCTTTGTTTGCCTCTGTGCGGTTGGACCGGTATGTCCTGCTTTTCTCAATTGGCTTGGTGCCAAATGTTGGTGGCTCTTGCCTTTGTCTGTAACCAAATGGATAATGATGAATACAAATTGGTAGCTCCTCTGGTTCCTCTCTCAGCATCAAAGTGCCCTTGTTCCACTTCAAGTTGTCATTCCATCCCCCATCTTCCTGCAGACAGCGTTCCTTCCACAGGTACCTCTAACAGGCCTCCAGGCAATCATTCTCTTTCTTCTGGCTCTGGACTTTGTTCTCCTGAATAATCTAGCAATAAAGCCTTGCTTCCTTATTTTGTCTTTATAGTTATACTTTATTCTTTTTTGTTTTGTTTGTATCAGTTCTTCTTTTTACTCCCCCATATACTTAATTCTTTGTAGCTGTATCACTTTATTCTTTGGAAGGGGGATTCTTTACAAACTTCCTCAGAAACTTTGTGTGTACATGGTTGATCATCTGTCTGTCCTTAATCTCTTTAATAGTATAGGCGTCTGTGGACGTCCAGGAGATGATTTCAAAAGGGCCTATCCATAGGGGAGCCAGTTTGTGCGCTCTGCCAAATCCATGTGTGTTATAGAAGAGCACCCAGTTGCCTACTTGGAACTCCTGGAAAGGGGCCCGTCGGATGTTATCTTTTTCCTGGCTCCTTATCTTCTTGGCCAATGCATTGGAATAGGCTTCTGACTGTAATTGAATTAATGTGCGGGCCAGCCTTTGCTGGTACACATGGGGTGACTGGGTGTCTTCTTCCCCAACGCAGGAGTATAGAATAGGGGGTAGCGTGGGGTGCTTGCCATGTAAGGGTTGAAATGGCAATTTCCCTGTAGGGGAGTGAGTGGCAATATTGTAGGCAAAGATAGCTGGCAGCAGGAACGTGTTCCACTCAGCGGGGCGGCTAGCAGCCAATTTCCTCAAGATGCCTACTAAGATCCCATTAACTCTCACTACCATTCAATTTGACTCAGGGTGGTAGGGTGTTGAAAATACTCCTCAGATTCCCATAAGTTCATTAAGCTTGGTCACCACGTGGGAAGTAAAGTTGGTGCCGTTGTCAATGAGGATAACTTAGGGGCAACCATGACATAGTATGATCTGTTTGAGTAGGAATTTTGCAGTAGTGTTAGCACCTAATTTGTGCACCGCCTTTGCTTTTGCTCATTTAGTCAAGTGGTCTATTGCAACAATGATGTACTTGGTGTAATAGTTGCTGACTTGCAAGTGTCTTACAACATCAATTGAGACGGTGCACCAAGCAAAGTTAGGCCGAGCTAAGTGGTAGGTTGTTGACTTTTTGAACGGGGTTTCCCCTTGGCATTCTTTACAGCAGCTCAGCGTTTCTTGTACGTCAAAGGCCATGGCTTCCCAAAAGTATGTGGTTTTTAGTTGTGCAAGTGTCTTCTGGAAGGCACCATGCCCTATTGCCTTATGAGCGCAAACTATTAGATCAGCCCGTTCTGATGGTCTGGGCATTATTCTTATTCTTTCTAAAGTGTGTTTTAATACACACCCATTCTTGATTTTGGTGTCTTCCAGCAGCCTATCTAGAGTGCGCTGGACTTCTGCAGGATCATCCTGGTAGTTGCCTGCCAATATTTTATTGTAAAGTAGGTCAGAGACATCAGCCAGGTGGGCCACCGTTGGTAGCCACAACAGTCCATCCGCATTCTGGTGTTTGACACCTGCTCTGTGTGATCTTTCAAATTTGTAGGCCTGGAGCTTTAGCGCCCATTGTGCTAGGCGCCCTTCAAGTTCTTTCAAGTTCTGGAGCCAGCATAATGATGCATGGTCTGTGATTACTTTGAAGTGGACGCCATGTAGGTATACGCAAAACTGTTTGTATGCATATATCACTACCAGACACTCCCATTCAGTCACAGTATAGTTGTGCTCATGGACGTTCAGAGTTCTGCTGCAGTAGGCTACAGGGTGTTCTTTGCCATTGGAGTCCACCTGGGAAAGCACAAAGCCCACAGCAGTCAGTGAGGCATCTGTTTGAACAATGAATTTGCAGCTGAAGTCTGGGTATTGCAGGATTGGTTTGTTCATGAGACTTAAGCGTAGGGTGTCAAAGGCTTGTTGACAGGCTGGGGTCCAGTTGAATTTCACATCACTCTTCAAAAAATGGAAGAGGGCCTCCCCCTTCCTTGAGAAGTCTTTGACAAAGTGCCAATAATAACCAATCATGCCCAGAAACACCTGGACATCTTGTTTAATGGACGGCACCTTCATTTTCTCTATGGCCTCAACTTTGGCTGGCTGAGGCCGTAATCCTTTGGCGTCAACCACAAAACCAAGGTATTTGAGCTGATCCTTAAAGAAGTCGCACTTCCTGGGTTTGAACTTAAGGTTAGCGACTGCTAGGCGCCAAAAAACCTCCTAAAGGTGTTGAAGGTGATCAGAGAATGTCCGTGAAAAGACATTGATGTTGTCCAGATAGACTAAAACACAGCTCAGCTTGAGGTCATGGAGCATATCATCCATGGCACATTGGAATGTAGCAGGTGCATTGCACAGTCCTTGTGGCATTTGGGTAGGTTGGAAGAGACCTTGACTGGTGATGATGGCACATTTTTCTTGCTCCTTGGGAGGCAATTCAATCTGCCAATATCCAGATATTAGATCCATTGCAGAGAAGAACTTAGCGCCTCCCAGGCAGTCAAGCGCATCATCAATATGTGGAAGAGGATAGGAGTCCTTCTTAGTGATGTTATTAAGCTTGCAATAGTCAATGACAACACGGTTGCTCCCATCTTTCTCCTTGACTATGAGTACTGGGGACAACCACGAGCTCTTGGATGGAACAAGTAGACCTAGTTGGACCAGCTTCCCAATTTCCTCATCTACTATGGCGTCAGAAGCACAAGAACATTGTATGGGGCAAAGACATATAGGGCGTTCCTTGGCTGTGTCAATGTGGTGGAGTGTGTTGTGGGAACACCCCAGGTCAAAGTAATCCTTGGAAAATATCCCCTTGTATTTCTCAAACAGGGCAAGGGCTGCGTCCTGTTGGGCAACAGTAAGTCCTTGCAGTTGCTCCTGTGGAATAATTGTGCATACAGCAGGTGATATTACTTCTTTCAAAGGGAGGCCAAACTCATCCAGGGTGCCAAAATTGTGTATCTCTGTCACCTCTTCTACCGGTAATAGATGCAGGTATACCACTACTTGATGGCGTTTTACCTTGACAGGAGAGTGATTGAGATTGGCAAGCAATACCTTTATGGGCCCATGATTAGGTAGCACAATGCCAGGCGCAACCAGGGGCTCTAGCCTAGAGCAATTCCAGGGGGTTTCTATTTCCCCGTAAAGCCCTTGAGGGATTTGTAAATCTAATCCAATATCCATTAGCACCTGATGGCCAGCCAGGATAGTGTAAGAAGAGTTGGAGCGCAATGGCAGACCCTTATATTCCTCAACTTGGGTGGGAAGATGTTTAACCCAACATCCCAATTTACGGTACTTGACTGGGACAACACTGTTGCAATATGCAAGGTTAACATAGGGAGTGGTTTGGCTACCCATCTCTGGGTTTTTTTGGTTGTAATACAGAGGGATTGCCTGCCCCAATATTTTGAGAACATCATTCTTGAGGTCATTCTTTACTCCATACTGCCGCATGAATGAGGTTCCAATCAGGATATTGTAGTTCTCATTGGGTAGCACTATAGCTGGGGCAGAGACTGCCAGAGAGCCAAAGCGTAAAGGGAGCGCGCTGTACGCTCCTTGGGCGGTGGTACAGTCTAGTCCAGCTGTACCATACTGTTTCTTGTGATCAATATCTGGAGCGAGCCCCATTTGCCGCACTAACTTGGAGGACACTATATTTATAGGGGCCCCAGTGTCAATGATAGCTCACACCTTGAGTTTATTCACAAAAATATCAGCGTAAGTGCACTCAGAATAAGAAGAACCAATATTGTTTACTAAGTGAATGTCTAAATTGTTGGCAGTGGAGAGGAATTTGACAATACTGTCACATAGTTCTGGGTGGTGATCCTTCATTGTCTCCATGGGGATGGCCACATTGACGCCCCTAAGGGGGGTGGCATCACCCAAGCGTTGGGGTTCTGTATCAGGCGCATTGTCTAATAACTGGCAAGCATAAGGCTTGGACACTTCCTTAGTGGCCTCTTGAGAGGCCTGAACCTTGGAGCGGGTCTGTACCATGTGCACATTGTCAACAAGAACCTGATGAAGTGCATTCCCCAAGAACCCAGTGTCAGGCATAAAGAGTAGGTCAGGTGGAACGTTTGTGGATTGCGTGGATGTAGAGAGCTCCTCCTCTACTCCACACTGACTTTTCCCTGCACTTCAGGTTCCAAGGGGGGCAGCATGTGTATACCTGTCTTTGAGTTGCAACTAGAGGCGTAATGGCCCTTCTGGTTGCAATGGTGACAGATTACCTTAGTGATATTGGGTTTTGGTGGGGACTTGTTGTTGTTGGTGGGAGCCTCTAAGCGTCCTGGATAGTTGGGGACTGGGCAGGGCTTTGATCCAGTGTTGGGGGGTCCAAAGGTGTCACCACACTGGCGTAAGTAACGTAACATGCCGTCTAAGATGCAGTTGTCCTGGAAAGCCGGCATGAGAGTTTGGTACAAGGCTTTGTAGGGCTTTACTGAAGCATGTAAAGCTATATGGGCGTCATGCACAGTCAGGGACCCTGAGCCAGTGAGGATCTGTGCCTCAAGGTAGAAACAGTCAGCAAAGTCAGCAATTGTCTTATATTTTCTGAAGCTAATCATCAAGAACTCATTCTTCCTTTCAGTAACCCGGGCAATGCTACCAAATTTGTATAATAGCACATTTTTTGCCGCTGCATACAACCAATTGTGTTTGGGCATGTGCGGGATGATTAGATCAGTACTAGCTGCATCCAATTGATTGAGTAGTGTGGTGGCCTTGTCTTGGTTATTGGCCCCATACATAGACATCTCAAAAAGACAGATGAAGGTGTGTACATTGCCCTTAGGTTCAAACTTGGGCAAGTTCATTGGCTTGAAATGTGTAGGGGTGTTGGCTTGGGGACAACAGCAAGGGGGGACTCTTTGCGGCGGCTTCAGTCAAAGAAGTTGGTATGAGGGCTCCCAGCTGGGCCAGTCTCCCTGGGTGCTTGTGGGGTATCAACAGGCGTGGGAGAGACAGCAAAGACTTGTGGGAGGTTTCAGCGGCCTGAAGAGGATGAGGTAGCCCCGTTGTTGTATACTGAACTGGAGGTGGGCTTTAGCGTGGCGCTTTCTCCAGAAGGCACGGCAGAAAGACCAGGTCCTCCCAAGTCTTGGACAGTGCAGCGGCATCTGGAATCCACCAACTTGGCCTGAGCATCTGCTATTTCTATCTCTGCATTTTGGAGGGAGGAACAAAGGCAATCAATCAGCCTGGCACACTGAACCATTCCTTTGCAAAAGTCTTCTATGGCGGCACACTGGGAGGTGGAGCGCTTGTAATGTCCCCTCAGTTCAGCTCATAATTCCTCAAGCTTGGCCTTGAGGGAGGCAATAATCTGCTCTATTTTATCATGTACCTGCTTCATTTCCCAAAACATCTCATTATTTGTGGCCACAATATCCTCTACTTGTTGCTGTACTTGATTAAGTTCAGAGCAGCCATGACCCTCAGTGGTTGAGTCTTTGGCAAATTGGGATGAGAATTCCTGGCATAGCTGAGAAACCTCTTCTCAAATGGTTTCCTTGATATGGTTATAATATTGTATGAAGTTGTCTCAAAGTGCCAGAACCTTGGCCTTGGTGGCATTAGCAATATTGCTGGACTCCTCATTCTCCTTCCAGGCAAGGCGTCATACCTCATTGATATTGTCTATATTGTTGGCAACCTTCTTATCCAGGTCACGAAGACAACTACCTTGTTGCTCCAAGGAGGCGTCATGTTTGGCAAGAAGATCATCCATGTTGCTCTTGGTTACATGGGCCCCCGCTACGTATTGTTTGATGGCTATGGCGTGGCAAGTAACGTCCCAGGCCCAGGTGGGCCCCAAACCAAAATTCTTCAGAGTCAACTCTATTACATGGACCAAGCAACTATTTAACTGGTGGGCAAGGTCCTCTAGCTGGAGGGCCAGAGTGGTTTGATTTTCCTTGTTGGCTTGAGTGTAAGCTCAGATTTCCTCAAACCCGGAGTCCAATTGTTGTACTAGCCAGTCCTGATAATGGTGTTGGCGCTCCACATACGTAACCAGGTCTCAAAGCTCCAAGTGATGTTGGGCTTGAACTCCCAGCAGCTGATATAACGCAGGGTGAACAAATCCTTGCAGATAGTCAGTAACCCTCTTGAGGGTGGGGAAAAATTTGAGGTTTCCTTCATCAGTTTCCAGATAACTGCAAAATATAGTCATGAGGCATTGAGCTTTGGGATTTTGGTGGAAGAGGGACAACTGGGTATTGGTGGGCTTCTGGCTAAGCTGAAACCCAAGGAAAAGTCCAGAGGCCACCAATGCCAGGTCTTGGAGATTGACCAGGGTAAGGCGTATCAGCGGTACCACAGGAACTTCAGTGTACTGGCGGGAAGAAAGTACAGGTAGGTCTTCTACATTGATCCCATCCTCTTGTTGACGGAAAAGCTGATCTCTCTCAACGTTGCTGGTTTCCATTACCAAGTAACATTCCCCAAATCCAGTTAGGTCTTTGGGGATAGAGAGAGGCGCGTCAGAATCAGAGGACAAGGGTTGGTCGGAGTGTGTGGTGCCCCTGTAGTGAGCACCACTTGTTGAAAATTGGCGTACACCAGCAGATTTAACAGAAGAATTAAGAGGCAGGGGCACACACTCACTATATACCTTTGAATGTGAAGATTCCAAAGACATTGACTAACTTGAATTGTAATGATTAATTTTATTGGGTCCTATACAAGTAGGTAAAAAACTCTGCCCCTTGGCATTTACTGCCAACACCTTATATAGGGGTATTCTCATATTACTAATCACCAGTCACTGGCAATGCCTTCTAGGACATTCCAGCACACTGTAGAGTCTTGATTGTGCTGGTGAAGAAAGGGACAACTTTCCATTTTAGGGCACAATCCTGCAATGCTGTGGCACCTAGCACAAGGGTGCCCCCTGCTAGCGCACCAGATATCACTCATATTTGGTATACAGAAACTTCTATATTCAGACCTGGCACCTTGGTGTTATTTCCTCTCAAAGCTGGCACCTTGGTGCTCAATTTTAATTATTGTGGCGCTCTGGCGCTTGCAATTAATTGTGTTGACATCCTGGCTCCTGATGTAAACTAGAGCAGCGCTCTGGCACCAAGAATAATTAATAACAGCAGTGTGGCGCTTATTATTTAAGGTGGCAGCAGCGTGGCGCAATAATCCTTGACAACAATGTCATGGTCCACTAATAATGTATTTAATTATATGGTAAGTTGACACTAATTTCCAAAAGGGTAATTGATTGGCCCTGGTTGGTTTCCAATGGCCACCTAATGAGTTAAGCTTTCCACAATCCCTGGTCAACAATTCTTCACAATGCCTCCCCCACTTCCCCTTCAGTATTTAAGCTGAAATTCTTTTCCTGAGCAAATTGCTCCAACAATTTTATTCCTCTCACCATTCACAATAGACTCTATATTCTCAAATTTAAATTGATCAGTAGAAAATTGTGTTATTCTCCAACAGCATGAAACCCCTTCTCCTAGTTTGGGTTTTTTGTGTGTTTCTGGGATACTTGGTGTGTTCAGATCTTAGGGACTACATCCAAGAGGACACAACAGGAAACCTTTATCACAAAAGGTTTGAGGCTTAAAGCTAGCCATGGGTTAGCCTTTAGAGCAAAATTAAGGGCACATATATTAATTTCCTGGAATAAAAAAAGGAGAGGTACTTTTGGAAAAAAAGGAAGGGAAAAGCTTGAAGATTATAAAAGCCAACACAAATGTGGATAAACTTGTCTTTATTAGGAGAAATGGTTCTATTTAAATAGTAGACAAGTGTTGATGATCACTCAATAGGTAGACAGAGTGGCAGAGGGGGTCACATTGGGTTGAAATAATACCAGAATCAGTCAAGGGCTGGTGTGGCAATCAAGAATGGGTGGAAATAGACGTTGACCAATTTATGGAAGGCAAGAAAGTAACTAAAGTCAAAAGCAAAACCAACCAAATCTTTGCAAATATCATTATTCAAAGGCCATATCAAAATAATATTAATGACATGATTTCTGACAATAATGCTGGTGTCATAACTGTGCTATTTTAGCAGAGTTACACAGGGAAAATATTTAGAAGATAGATAATAATCTTTATTGTGAGATAGTGATTATATAGTCATGATGAATCAAGAATAACAGGAACATGATTTTTGATCACACAGTTGGATGGAAGAAGGGGGTGGCTTGATCTTGGTAA